>KK112594.1:393966-412719 GCA_000611955.2 Stegodyphus mimosarum
ATTGTTACGTGCGTACGGGTTCGTTATATATTGAATGCACAAGTCGTTAAAAAGTTAACAAAAATTTATTCTTCCACAACAAATAAATTAAAATGCTGAAATATTTCTTCACAGATCTTCGCACAATATCACAATATCTCAAACGTTTAGCAAAAACTCAATTCAAAACAGATAAAATAGTTCTATCTCACAGCGAAATCGCTACAATCAATACAGCATTAAGTAAACAAACAGCAGTCGCTTTTTACAGCTACAAGTATAACAGCAACAACAACAACTAACTGAGATGAGCTGTTCCACCTCGGCTTTTATAAGCTTTTTTTAATTATCAGTAGAACAATCTCGATTTTTCTAGATTTTTCTGGATGGCAACAGTAATTACGAGATATTTATTTATTAAGCATTAAATGCACGCGCTCTTTTATTTTTATTGTTATTTTTTTTTGACGTAGCTTTCTCTTCAAAAATCGTCTGCGTTGCTAAGGCAACATGAAGCAAATCTGATTACAATTCTAAATAAATAGCCAAATAAATTTGAAATTCGTAACAATATGAAGAGCTCCAGGTATCCGTTATCATTGTTCAATACCGTTACTGTGGTGCAGGAGTGCTCGTTTGGGATGGAATTATTCTGGGTTCCAGAACTGACCTGCATGTTCAAATTGGAACCATGACAAGCCAAATCTATCGGGACGTCATTCTGGAACAACATGTACGTTTGTTTCGGGGCGCCATGGGCGCACAATTTGTGTTTATGAATGACAACGTCCGTCCTCACCGTGCAAACATCGTAAGCGAATGCCTTCAATCGGAGGATATCATCCGTATGGACTGGCCAGCATTCTCACCGGACTTGAATCCAGTAGAGCACGCGTGGTATATGCTTGGCCGACGAGTTGCAGCCCGTCGACCTCCTCTTACATGTCTACCGGAACTTCAGAGAGCATTACTTTTTGAGTGGTGTAATATCCCACTAGATCAGATCGATAATTTGATACTCAGCATACCCAGGCGTTGTACGGACTGTATTGCATCGTTTGGGAGACATACAATATATTAGCAATCATACCAACCATGTAATATTGGTTTTTTGTAAATAGGTATTTTTTTTTTGTAATTTGCTCCAGGGAGACAAAATCGTTAATTTTTTTAATAATATCAAACATATAGCATCTTTTTTTGCTCTTTACCTTTTGTGTAATAAATAAGCTTTACAAATAAGTCAAATTTCTTTTGCTTCTAACTCTTCCTTTGCCTGATTTTGCATTATCCTTAATGTATGTACATGAGTGTATATTACGAAGTAGTGCCTAGTCCATTATCTCTATTTAATGAAAAAGTGAAGCGAAAGACAAAGAAGTCTGAGTTATATCTTTCGCTTTTTCAGCCCGTAACTCCAAACTTCAAGCCTTACACTAATGTGATTGATGGCGGATTCCTTCTTTATCGATTCAGGTGGTGGTTCAGAATCAACCTTTTCAGTGATATTTAATCAATATGTGATTTAAATAAAAAGGGTATGGTGAATGTTGCACTGTTTGATGATGGTTTTGATATTTTTGATGGTTATTCCGACACTGTCAACAGTACAAAACGTGCAGAACAAAAATGCCGTACCACCATCAACACGGCATGAGTCGCTATTGACTTTACCGGGCTGTGACGGCTGAACAACAACACTTTTAAGTAAAAAAAATAAGGCCAAGTACATCACTATGATGACTCAGAAAATGATTGCTGAGAAAATTGCAATTATACAGGTGATGATGATAAAACGAATAGTGAAATGTGCATTAGGAAAGGCAAAATCCAGTTGTTCTACGGCTGTCATAGACGAAGATGTGGATCTTCTGGTCCTGCTGACTACTCCAGCTCCAAGGGAACAAGAGATCAATTTTTTTCAAACCAGGGAAGCGAAATCAGGAAAGCAAGACTTATTCTTCCCCGGAATTGCAGGAGCATGACTTTGCCAACAGCATCTTGGTCATTTACAATTTAGGCGTCTGTGATACAACCTTTACAATTTTCTGAAAAAGGCAAGTCAGCGATTCCTAAATTATTTATGATGAACAGCAGCCTATATTCCATCTCCCACGTCTTTTAAACAAACCCTTCACACACAAGGAAGTCGCAGACGCAGGGGAACAGATATTCCTAGCAATGTACAAGGCCAGAGTAACAGCCCTGAACAAACAGCGCTACTTATGCTTCCTACAATTCACCAGAAGGGTGAGGGCAGAGCTTCCTTCTCTATCACTAACTAAAAAGGCTATCTAAGGCAACACTCATACAGAGTCTATTTGCAAGTTCAGGAATGGATGGGCAACAAACTGTCACCTATTGAATGGAGTTGAATGAGAGGATCAGACGGAGATCTTGAGTCCTTGCCTAACTTGAATCACGCTGTCCAGCTGCTCTCCTATCAACATTATTCTGCGGGTGCACTAAAGGCTGTGGTACACGCTGTAGTTATTTCTCTTCAATACGCGTTTGTGACAGCGTGTGCACCAATGGCCCTCCAGTTGAAGACGAGAATTCAACATTTGAGGACGTCCCTGAAGACCCCTTTGATACGCTGTAATGAACTGTTTGACCCATTTACAATCAATATACTCATAACGTAATTCAAATCATCAATATTAAGTACAAGAATTGGAGACTGCAATTTGATTTTAGGACAAAAGTGGACAAGATAATTTTCGTAGGAAATTGAGAACTATGCAAAAAATTGAAAAAGGGACCTTTAAACCCTTTCCCCTACTCGAGCTCGCCCCCACCCTCAACTACCTTTTACACACATTATGTTAAAAAACACATTAAGTCTAAAAGAAGCGTTTAAGACCGTTTCCAAAATTCTAGGTTTTTTTCATTTATTTGTTTAATTTGAATGGGTTATAAAGTTTGTTAAACTCATTGGTAACAAAAGTGGGAAAAATCGTTTGCCTTCACCTGATTTAAAACCGTGAATCTTCCAGCTTTCAAACACGTTTATGCTAACCATTTCTACATGGGAATACAAACGGTGAAAAGTTCCGATATTATTTATGTTTTCCACTATTTAAATGGCGAGTAGAGGGAGGCACAGGATACAGTCCACTTAATCCAGGCAGGAACGGATTATCATCCATTATCGTTTTTAGTTCGGGAGCCGGTGTAGAGAATATTAGACTTATTTAAGCAAGGATATAGTAAACATCAGTTACTTTAAAATAAGAAACGTCAAAAATCAACTTCGCTCCCACCTGGATTCTAACTTTTCTTTCTTTTCCTAAATGGAATGTTGCTACTTAAAATACGAAAGTGCGGGAGGATGAATGCAATAATTCTTTATATTCTTTCGCTTGTAAAAGGTACAGGGGGAACGATATGAGAGAGAGTCGACCAAATCCAGGAGTTTGGAGGAGTAAAGGATACTGTCGTACGTTTTTTTCATAAGAAAACATCGAAAATAAATCGTACCATCCCTGGGAACCGAACAAGGGATTATCCAGTTGGTAACATTTTGTTCTACTCAATCTACGTTATAAGGGCACTTACATAAGAAAAGCACTTTTCGTAAAGAAACTTAAGTGTTAGAAAACAAATAGTATTTTTGCCTCTTTTCTGAATGAGAAGAATAAATTGTTAAGGTGTTAGTTTGTTAATTAAGGTAAAGTACTGCGTGGATATTAGCCTAAAGAGAAAAGCTTTTGGACGGTTTCGGGAGAAACTCTTTGCATTTAGCAGCACACTGGAGAAAAGAAAAGTCATAATAATAAAACCATGCGAGCAGCCTGTTGCGCTTTTGCAGTCTAGCTAATGAACTAAAAGGAATTAAAGAGAAAAAAATTAAGTATACTCCATTTTTGAAAATTTAAGAATAAAAAGAAAATTGTGGAAATTTTTAACATTCGAAACTTAGAAACACGCGTTTTATAAACAAAGCTTTATGCTAAATTCATAATGATATGAATTAAATGTTTCATTTTTGCTCGTGTGGGATCATAACTGCGTTTAACACTTAATTACAGTCCCAGTTAAGAAAACTACTACAAGAGCATTTTAATTACTTTACCTTTGCTACTTTAAATCTCTAAAAGGAAAATGAGAAAAAAAATCATTCCGCCTTTTGATAAAATTTTATAGCGTTTTACTCATTTATTGTTTCACACAATAGCATATTATTTTTCACTGTCGAACTAAAACAAATATTTAACAATAATTACTAAAAATTTAAATTTTTGGCTTTGCATTACTAGATTTAATTAACTTAAATGTTACTTTTCCGGTGCTGTCTAACGCTTGTGTGAAATCTGGAAAACAGTGACTGCACAGAAGAAGGCTGAAAACTATAGTTCGACCGCCTCATCCGCGACCATGAGCTTAAATACGCATGCGCCATTCGGACCGAATTATTCTCAGAATAGGATGGATGGATGGGGACATTTTTCCCCTGAAGCATACTCTCCTGACCTTTCACGTCGCTACAAGTAATAACGCCTCTTTTGGACGAGTCTATGTGTTTTGGCAGAATGCCAGCCAGGGTTGCGTTTGAGACGGTCGAACTATACCCTTTATTACATTCTTTAACTCATTTACAATGCGTCAATGCGACGCTAACATACTACGCCTCTGCATGGGCGGTAACTGAAACAGTAGTATCAAAACTCAAGAATTCAAGATATTAAGGGGTGTTGGAAGCCAAAAATCTTCAAAAAATATTGATTTGGGATTTTTCCATTTTCAAATTCTCTACACGTTTAGCTTTCTAAAAATACGATACTTTAATCTCTATGAAAATTAGAACTTTAAAAAATCTAGTTTTATTTTATCATCGAATGCTTTGATGAATTAGGAATTTTACATAAAAACGCGTTTTTCTCCAAACGTGATTTTTTTACACTCGATGTACCTTTTCTCAGGAACTACTGCTCCCAGGTACCTAAAATTTTTATGGCTTATTTATTATATTTTCTAATATTTACCGAAATGAGCTTTTTGTGATAAATTAAGATAAAAAAATTTCACAATTTTTTTTGCGTGAGAAAAGTGTTAAATTTTACTATGCCTAATAAAATAGTCTATAAATTAGTCTAAAATTCAAAATATTTCAAAAGCTCATTTCAGTATAATCGGATAGGTGTACGTTAATTACACAAAAAATTTCAAGAGTATATCTACAGCAGATTTTGAGAAAAGGTATATCGAAACTGGCCAATTTAACATTGTCGGTATAGGGGGGGGTTCTGACACCCCTTAAGAAGTATAGAACTAAACTACAGTGCTCAGTCAATCCTGTATCCTACATCGCGTAGATGAGTTTAGTGGCAGCGAGATAATAGCTGTTAAGCCACGTCTAACCAGCAATAAATGCTCAGCCGAAGCTTGCGTTACAAACACGCACAGAGTTTTCCCAGACTCTCTAATTTTCCCTTCTAGAACTCTATATTTAAACTTTTTTCTTACTGGTAGAAATTGCATTCCTTACGCACGCTACCAAATTTAAATATTCTATCACTGACAATTAGGGGAATGAAGGCTTATAGGAAAAAGGTTCAAATTAAATTTAACTGGTTATTTAAAATAAATATAAATCCCTACAAAGGGGCAAATTAATTTATAACCCTTCCAGAAATTACGCTCAAAAGGGCGTTTTTTAACGTTTTGTGCGCTACCTTTATTTATTAAATACCATGTACTTCGCTCTTAGACCATATAAAATTCAATTCAACAGCAATATCACAAAATATTTAAAAATAAAAAACAGCATATCTTTAGAAGTTCTGTTACACAGTCTCTCTCCGTGGAGATAAAAATGCTTTTTTTTCCGTAAAGTGTTGCCATTGCTGGCTTCGAAATAGTTGAGTTTGTTAATCAAAAATTCCTTAAAGTTTTATAAATTTTGAAATAGCTGTTTAATAAAACAAATCCGAAATTCGGACTTCCAACTGCCCATGTTCGGTTGGAGGACTAAATTATTAAAAATTGGATGGCTCTAGGTACCGTTGTTTTCCACAGTGCAAGAAACATTCATGCAGATTCTTCGTTATTTAGTTTCTTTAAATATAATACATGGCCATAATATTTGCTGGCAACAGTTTTAAAAGTGAACCAACGGAGAAAGTGAAACGACGCAAAATACCGTTTTGAGAGTAACAGCCTTCTAGGCTAGTAGTACTTGATTACAAAGAAAATATGTGATAAAACATTTCTTCCGTAAAATTTTAATGTTTATGTATAAGGTATTTCTCCCCGTCTTCTTCGCATGCCTTCGTGGTGTAGTGGTCAGCACGCTCGACTCGTAACCGAGAGGTCCGTGGTTCCATTCCCGGCGAAGGCGTTCCTCATTTCTTCAGCTTCCTGCTTCAAAAAATACCTAATAACTTCACACTGACGCCCGAACTAAAAAGGTGTTGGATGATAATTCTCCACCACCGGGATTTGGCGATTGGGTCCCCCAAACCCCAGTCGCCCTTTAAAAAGGGGAGTATGTAAGGCATTTCTCCCGCCTTCTTCGCATACCTTCGTGGTGTAGTGGTCTGCATGCTCGACGCGTAACCGAGAGGTCCGTGGTTCGATTCCCGGCGAAGGCGTTGCTCATTTTTCATGTCTGATGCTTCGAAATAACCTAATGTTTCTACAAATGGTTAATATTAAGTAATAATAAATGCAAGAAATCCGAAACGTTTGAGCATTTATAACAGAAAATAAATTTACAGTTTGTTTGTGTTTATTAGAGATAAAAACGTTCACTACATCTTGAGGAAAAAAAAAAAGTCAGAAAAAATAATAATTATTATTATTGTTATTGCTATGGATATTACGAGCAAAACACAGCAATAATAAAAGTACAAAAAGTTTGCAGTTTTTTTAAATTGTACCGATTTCTTTGCTTTTAAAAGATCATCTATCTGATGACCTCTTCTTCAGAGAATTATAATTTGCCTCAGCAAGGAGAAGTTTTTCCGTACTGTCATTTGAAACCTGCAGATTATTTAATTAAAACCAAAGTTAACTTGAGCGCAATTTTTGCTAATTTTAAAAAGCGTGATATTGATTGCATAGGTAAACAAGTAATTATTTTTAATTGGATAATTTCTTAAATAATGATATAATATCATTTTATACTACGTACACTGTTACGCTAAGTTTATGGATGTTTTGATCGTCAACAAACGGTTGAAATATTGCTGATTGCGAATACACATCTTCTAATATGAAAATTAAAAAAATATATTAAGAAATATATGCTATTAAAACAAAGAAAATAAATATTAAGGAGAACATTAACATATACTTCGCTGAAAACATTTGTGACTGCTATTTGATTTTATTCTGAGTTCAGCTGATAGTGTACACAAGAACTAGAATCTCAATGATAAGAGTACTTACTGTATTAACAATGACTCAAATCACGTGGTAAGTTCAATTTATGTTCGAAAGAGCCTTAAGTACCATACAGGTGCAGTACGACTTCACTCTTCCGCCCCAGTTTTGATGGAGTGCACCACGGGGGAACGGGTCCCAGGGTCTTACATCCCTCTTCCTCTACCAGCAACCTCTTGAGAGGGCTCTCTGCTCGCCGCATATTTATGTGTTCCCATGCTGCACAGACATTCACACTGGGATTTAAACCCGGGTTCTGTAGTACGGCAGTCAGAATCACTATCCCGTTTGGCTGCCCTATTAAACAAAATGTGCAGTAAAGCTCAGTTTCTTAGTCACCTATTGTTAAAAATTTTATTCATGTATGTAAATTGTTGTACATAATTGTAGTTGTAAATTGTAGTAGTGAGTTCCTGTACGAGGAAGCAAAATTAGCCGTATCGCGAACAACATATGTAGTACAGTTGTAAGGTTTTAGTTAAACTAACAAAGTTTTATGTTAATTTTCTCTTTCCTGTAATTTCTTATTTCAACTTCCCGTTAGAAAGAGCGCACGTTTCAGCTGTATGCTAAATTGAAGTGGAGCCAAGTTTTGGTATTTAAAGGTTAGCGAGGAACTTCTCGGTGTGAGAGAGCTTTTAGTCTAAGATCTCTGCGGCTCTGTTCGACGTCCACCTGACTAGTTAGTATTTAAATTCTAAGCCTTAGCGCTGTTACGCTATTACTTATTGAAATAATCTAAGTTCGTTAGTGTTAGCGAAATCTTGCTACAGACCATTGATCGTTTAGCATAGAGGCCAACCTCGCGTTCATAGGTCTGTGAGCGACGATTACTTAATTTCTATTTAACTTTATTTTAAATTATTTGATTGTTCAAGTTAGACCCAAGTGCGATCATTATTTTCTGTTATCCCTCCCGAGTTGGGAAGTGGCCGTAAATAATAGTGGTTTAATAAAAGAGGATTTTAAATCTTCTTACGTGCAGTTATTCTACCACTTAACCACAGTATTCTACCACAGAACATAGCTGCATTCAGCTCCCTGTTCAAGATCAGGACTTTAACTACTTCACGAATATGTTCTCCAAAAGTATGCAACTCACGTATATGTTCGCCAAAAGTATGCATAGAACACTCAGTCCTGACACAGTATTATAAAAGAATGATCTAAGTTGTATATTTATTTTAATCTGGTTCATAAAATTATGGCTCTGAATACAAAAGTGGTGCATATTTTCGCAGTCTTTTAACTTCTCGTACTTAAGCTGCACATTTGTTACTTCGTCGAGTTCCAGCTTCACTTCTATTGTAATAAATATTAAAGACGTAATTCAATGCTTCTTAATCATAATACCCTTCCCTTTTCACGCATCATAACTCCATTCCCGGTACTGTGGGGAAGGATCTCGTTTTACTTCCCCTATTCCGTTGATCTTCTGCCAGACATTACATCCAAAAATTCGTCATCATTAGTCTCTAATCGTTAGCAATAGGTCTCCCGGAAAATTAATCGGGAATACCAGGTAAACGCCCAATCAGAGCACGGACCCATGATCTGGGGGATTTCGCTTTCCCACATTAAGCTAATGACGTATCGACCATAAATTGGGAGTAAATCCGTCCCGCTCCTGTACAGTTGCAGTTAACAAGCGATATCCCCAGTTAAAAAAAGAAGGTAGTCAACTCTCCAGGGAAAAAGTAATATGGCACTTTTAGCTTTTGCACTTTTGTAACTTGATGACTATTTATAGAAATGGAGAAACATATAACTTTTCTACGTTCGTATTGACTAATGTAGCTTTTTGGAACTACAAGATTTCCAGATTTAAAATGGCAGTAGTGTACAGAGGCTGTTCGCACATTTTTTAGACGATTTTGGTAAGCGGTAATAAAACATCGTTTGCTGCAAAAGAAGTAATTGCAATTGTACTATGTTTTTACAAATCAAAATTATCGTCTGTGGCTTGAATTTCCGAAGAGAAATAGGCATGCTCCGTTATCCCAAAACGATATGACAGTCATGGTTTTGTGATATCTAAAGTGTCGATAGGTAATACCATCAACAAGAAAAGAAAACAAACGTCGAATTGGAGCCTCTAGGGGGACAAAAATTCCAAACAAGTATCCAAGGCAAAAATGGACATCTTCGACTATGGCAAAGGTACGTTGTTTAATATTAAAGAAAATCCCCTTTGTCAAAGGACGGTTGCAAAATCATTAAAATGCTCGGTGTCCACTGTCAACAAAGTGATAAACGTTGATTTAAATCTTAAGAAAACGGAAAAACGCAATGTGCATCGTCTTCTTCCAAAGCATATCGCTCGACGCAGGACACGCTGCAGAATTCTATACGAGAAACACTTATCCAAAGAAAAATGGAAAACAATGGTCACAATAGATGAAGCTTGGATGTATTTAAACGATTGTAACAAAAACATAGCCATTTATTATCATAAAAGGGGAAAAAAAATTTAAGTATATGGTTCAAAGAATCGAAAGAAAATTTTTCGAAGGGATTCGTGATTGTTGCTGATTTTTCTTACAATGGCAAGTTAAAAATAAAGAGAGTGCAAAACAATATCAAGGTTAACTCCAAATACTATCAGGAGCATATTTTATCGTCCATTTTTCTGAATGAAATACCATCGCTTTCCCCACAGTGCCATCCATCTGTGAGACTCCATCCGGACAAAGCTAGCAGTCACACATCAAAATCCACTGTAAATTTCCTAAAAGAAATGGAACAAAAACTAGTATCAAGGTACCTATGGATACCTACCTTCACTGGTACCTATGGATTTTTGTGCTTTCGGACTTTTAAAAACTGCATTATCCAAACGTCCCAAAACCCTAACAGACTCCGCAAAGCTGTTCGGGAGTAATGGGATAGAATACCTCTTCTGACACTTCAAAAGGCATTATTATCCTGGAAATCGCGGTGTCGAAAGATAGTTCAGAGTAAGGGATGTCAAATAGAACATTTAAAACACAAGAATTTTATGTAATTAAGTTTTGTGAATACAATATACATCGTCTAAAAATGTGCGAACAGCCTCTGTATATTTAAATAGTTTAGAAATTACAAATTACGTTTACAAATTAGGAACCAAATATGAAAAACAGTACCCTGTCGAATTCGGATCTGTACATAGAGAGATTGGAGCATACGATGGGCATTTATAATTAAGGCTTTATTAGGGCTTACTTTAATAATACGTTTTTATAATCGTGATATCAGGGTGAATAATCTTGAAGACATTTTCGAGGCCTGTAATTAGTCTTGTAATACATTAGATTATTAAATGTAAGTACTTTAAATTAGGTCATTCTTTGTTAAATACTCTGTATAATAAACTCTACTGTTATTGCAAGTTGAGATAGAAATTTTCACTTATATTAAACGTTTTCGTAATTTAAGCAAAATATAAAAAATTTTATACTTTTCTCATTTCGTAATTTAAGCAAAGTTACAAATAAATTTGAAGAACATTACTTGCAGTTATAAAAATAAAACGATTGTAGTGTGTTATAAACTTAAATTACACTCATGTCCATAAATTAAGGATAATTTGGAGTCACGCGGAAATCGAACTCTAAAATAAATATATCATCTGTAAAATCACTACACACATCTTCAAGAATCATATGCAAATTTTAGGAAGTAACCGGATGACACCGATGGTACGTCACAATGACGAGAGTGTAAGAGAGTAATATATAAGGAATACAGGCAAAGAAGTAAAATTCTTCGCAGACGCTTTATAAGCATTTCAGTGCAATAACCGAATAGTTATGACACAACGGACGCATTTGGATGATTTTTTACGTGGTAGAATTATCGGCCGTCTGGAATGGGGGCGTACCCAACTGGAAGTATCAGACAAACTTGGAATTGCTCAGAGTGTCATCTCCAGGCTTTGGCAACCATTCCAAGATGATGGTAATGTCTACCGGAACTTCGGAGAGCATTGCTTTTTGAGTGGTGTAAAATCCCCCAAGATCAGATCGATAATTTGATACTCGGCATGCCTAGGCATTGTACGGACTGTATTGCATCGTCTGGGGGACATGCAATGTATTAGCAATCATATCATCAATGTAATATTTTTGTAAAGAGGTTTTTTTTTTGTACTTTGCTCCAGGGAGAAAAAATCGCTAATTTTTTTAATAATATCAAACATATAGCATCTTTTTTGCTCTTTACCTTTTGTTTAATAAATAAGCTTTACAAATAAGTCAAATTTGTTTTGCTTCTAACTCTTCCTTTGCCTGATTTTGCATTATCCTTAATTTATGGACATGAGTGCAAATCATTGGCACGTATTCTGAGGGAAAAAATGAAACGTACAAACTATCATTAAGTTGTTAAAATTCTCTTAGCTTATGTAGATAATATAGTAGTAGAAACATAACGTTTTATTACGTCTGTCACACTCAAAAATTGATGGCATAATTAGTCATCGAAAATAATATAATTAGACATCGAGTGTTTGTCAAACATTCATGCTCATAGCAAACTGGCGAGAAATATATAATTTATCCATTAAAACTGCTGACGTTACTAAACTATCAGTTTGCGTTATTTTATAATAGTTCGAATCGTACTAACCAATATCAATAAAATTCTGTTGTAAATCCAACAATGCTGTTATTAAAGAGATAATGTTTCTTCGAGTTTATGAAGTAAATGTTTGAAATTATAATTCGCAATAAATCGAAGGAAGCAGCAATTTCCTGCGATTTATTGGGAACTACTAATTTCAAAGACCTATGTTGCTTTAGGCAACTGAAAATGAATAAGTTGGCATTTGAACCAGATGGAGTTAAAATAATGTTACTAACCTTTGAAGCATTCGGAATGCTCTGCATCAAAAAATGAAGGGCTTGAAGATATGAATATCCTTCACTCAGCTTTCAGGCGATGTCCTTAATTTTGGTTTGCAGAAATCTGAAAATATAAAAGACTTCGTTGAAGAAACGTAACTAATAATACAATAACAAGTAGTGAAATGAACAAAAGAGACATAATTTTGATTTTGCCTTAAGTGTATAATGTAAGTTCTCTGTTTTATAATGTACAGAGTATACCTTATTAGTTTCATGAAATACTTCTATGTCAATTCGAGAGATTTGTTTTGTAAAATGGCAGGTTATAACAACAAATAAATTTGTTTGAGCAAATAACAGAAAGAAGAACAAGCCGATGTGAAAAACAAGGACTGCATAATGCACAATGGCTTTATACACATGACACTGTAGAGGTGTAGAAATAATGATTCATATATTGTGTGAAAGTGTGATCTTCTGGTTAAGATTTTTATGCTTTTAAATCTGCATGCAAGATTTGTAAATGTATCAAGAATTTAAAATTTGTTTAAATGCGGCTAAGCCTAATCATTTTTCTCATGGTGGCCAAATTTGTTTACGTTTCAAACTTAGGAGAATAGTGGATTTGTGTCCAATCTAAAGAAACTAAGCTGCACAACAACAAAGATAACGCCTTCGTTTATTATTTCAAATTAATTCATGCTTAATCCATTAATGTATTTTTGCCTCGTCGCGAAGTGAGAACTGAATTAATTGAATGAGAATTACTGAATCGTATGTGACAAACTGTTTCTTTTTTTTTTGTTGTTGTTGTTCCTGTTTGTTTAATTTCTTTTATACATCGCTTTAGATTTATTATAGTATTTTGAATAGAACATGTGGCAACGATTAGATTATTCTTCAGAGGATATACATAATTTTTGTGCATTCTGAATTATAAAACGAATGAGATATAACGCTGTTAAGTGAGCCTGCCACCAAAGTGTGGCTATGGTAAACAAATATAGTGAATTTTAAAGAGTGCATTTATTCTATTGTAGTTTATGCGCTCTGAAAGCAGTAGATTTAATTGAATTCAGTAAGGTTAAATTAAGTGCAAAATGCGTATAATTTAATATTCAATACAAGGAAGTCGTGTAGCGTACACATCAGATTTTTTGATTTTGCATAAGGGTTAAAAATTGTTTTAAGAAAAATCTGCCAAAACGATGACGTGTAACGACATATATTTTTTAATTATTAACGGTTGATGTCATACATGTTCTTCAAAATTTTTAATAAGCCGTAGTAGACGTACAGATATTAAACTTCATACAATGAACATAAAATGTCAAACTCTACTGCTGCATCTAGCTCTTCATTAAAGAATTTCTGCAAACAGGAGAAAATGGGTGATAGGAAGATCAGCTGCAGTAGAAAGTACTATTCCACACCGCACTATTTTCCACAACCGTAGGTTTATGCGCATAGACTGTACTCTAAGCTGCTTTAAGTGCCATTTAAGCCTAAATTTACATATGTGCAAACCAAGGTTGAAGCAATAATAATAAATATTTTCAGGCCTTACGCTTTAAGAGCTTTGCATGATTTGGAAAAATATTTATTTGTTTCAATCTTGACTAATGTGTCCAATCACAAGGAAATAAAACCTTTCCCAGTGCTTGTTAGATTTATACATTTGAGTTACGGACTTAGAGTAAAACGTTTAGAATTTGAATCCTTACCTAGTGGAATTTCCGATATTACCAGCAACTACAGGGTGGTTATAATTAAAGTGACCCTATTCAGACCCTGTAGAATCCGTTCTGTCTATCGGATTTTGATGAAATTTGGTATACACGCTATATGGACTATGGTAAAAAGGTTTCTCCAATAACAGTAGTTCATATTTTGACCACCAGATGGCAATTTTGAAAAATTACTTATGGAAATTAGTCAAACACTTTAAAGAGACTTGCAGTCACAGCCAGAAATCTCACGTGACTACGTACTCAAATCTTCTGCTGCTTACTGTAGAACTCTCACTGCTTTCTTTCACTTCGCAATTCTTTTATTTTACTTATTTCAACTTATAGTATACAGGAAAAATATGTTTTTATGTTTCTGCATTTAAACAGTTATGTAAATAGCAAATTCTCGTGATTTTCCGCATACTCATCTCAGCAGCCAATCAGAAGACTTCTACTGAGACAAATCATTTGGATTGCTTCTGATAGACTTTCTGTATACTTGTATTTACCTATTTATTTTTCTATATATTTTTCCTAACTATCTGCAAAATGCACTGAACATTCGAAATCTGCCATCTGAACATTTGAAAAAAAAAACGCACACTGTTCCAGAAACTTGGACCAGCACCTCTCCAACCTATCAGATGCCTCTACAGCCTCATGTGATAAAGTAATTGTAAGGTTTTAGTTAAACTAACAAAGTTTTATTTTAATTTATACTTTTCTATATGTTCTCATTTTCAACTTCCCGTTAGAACAAGCGCGCGTTTTCAGCTTTATGCTAATTTGAAGTGGAGCCAAGTTATATTTCAACCGGAGGTAGAAACCTCTCAGTGTGAGAGAGCTTTTAGTCTCAGACCACAGTCACTCTATTCGACGATCTTCGGACTAGCTAACATTTAAATTCTAAGCCATAGCCCTTTTACGTGATTGCTTATTGAAGTAATTCCAAGTGCGTCAGTATTAGTTAAATCTTGCTACGCACCATTTAGTTTAGAGGCCAACCTCGCGTTATAGCTCTGTGAGCAACGACTATTTAATTTCTAATTAGTTTTAGTTTAAATTTATTTGATTTTAGACCCAAGTGCGGTCTCTACTTTCTGTATCCCTCCCGATTTGGGAAGTGATTGTAAATAATTGTGATTTAATAAAAGAGGATTTTAAATCCCTTTCAAGTGCAGTTCTTCTAGCACTGAATCACAATATTCTACCACAGAACATAGGTGCCTTCAGCTCCCTGTTCAAGATCAGGACTTTAAGCTGTCACGAAGATGTTTTCCAAGAATATGCACCGAACAAGCAGTCCTGACATAATTACGCTCTCTTACACCTTGCATCTTGTCCTCCGGACACACGCATGCACTATATTTCCAGTGACCTTGATATTTCAAGATAGCTGGCATACAGCTTATAAGGTATATCTCCCACATTCTTAGCGTGCTTTCGTGGTGTAATGGTCAGCACACTGAGCCGGTATTTCAGAGGTCCGTGGTTCGATTCCCGGCGAAGGAATTGCATATTTTTCATGTCTCCTGCTACTAAATAACCTAATGTCTCTACAAGCTTACTTCGTGCAAGCTACACACGTCAGTAGTGGGGAAAGGAAGGAAGGAGCCAGAAGATCATTCTTTGTGCCTTTGTCATCGTTAATCCTGCCCTTACAGAAGAAGGATCGAGCTTTGCTGGTAAAACTGTTTTATGAGAACGGCAGGAATAACTTAGTTGCATTGCCTGAATATCGCCGCTTCAAGGGATTGTGAAAAGGGCCATGTCGAAAAATAGTTTGAAGAAGATGATCATGAATTTTTTTTATTGCAGAGATCGTTTCCCCATTCTCCATATAACATATCTACGAAATTTTATCAAAATTCAATGAGTAAAAAAGTTCCAAAGGGGTCTAAATAGAGTCACTTTAATTATAACCACCCTGTATTTAACTACTTGTCTTGAAGAAAATAATTTGAAAGGAAGCGTTATCGGTCTATGTGCCGACAATACGAATTCTAACTTTGGAGGAGCTGATAGACGTGGAGAAAATAATACTTTGCTATACTGAAACGAAACCTTAACCATGGTTTAATTGGAGTCTGATGTGCAGCATGCATTATCCGTAACATTGCAAGGTTTATCCTAAGTTTAACAGTTACCTTTAGTTAAAGCCACTTTTCTATCCTTTCTATTTTCGGCTTACAATTTCCTACCAGAATGTATTTTCAGAATCGAGTTTAATGCAAATGAGTAAGAGTAGTATTTAAGCCGAAGTTGCACTGACTTCGTTGAAGAGCGCAAGTCAGAGTTTCTGACTAGCGCGCCTTTGCCTTTTGGGCTACGTCTCTGTCTAAGCTATTCTTACGCTCGGTCGTACTTCAGGCCCTTGATAGTTTCGCCTACTTAATTGAGATATAGGGGCCAGCACTTAGAATGTTGATAGCTCCGGCTATATCTGTTTAGTTAAGCTTTAGATCTTATTACTTTAAGTTAAAGCCGAAGTGGTGGCTTTGCTGTACGCTCTGAGATAGGAGCCGACTGTGTTAATTTTTTTGGGGGAAATAAAAGGTAATTAACCCTTCTGAGTCTTACGTCTCTGTTCACACACTCAAGCGCTTATTCGCTTATCGGTGTAAGGGGTTCCCCAAATATAACTGTTAAATAAAAGGGTATAACCTCACAACACTATAAGAACATCGGCTGATGTTTTGCCAGTTGATATAGAAATGGTTATTTCTAAGTTAATACGAGCAATATAACGCTGTTAGTTTTTTTCTGCAGGTTCTTATAAACCGATTTTTCAATGATGCAAGGTTATTCACAAACAAGGTGGTTAGCATTACTTCCCGCCATTGAAAGAGTATTCCAAATGGTTTCACCACTGTCCCAATAAAGGTGTCCCATGCATATTTTAAATTTTTTTCAAAATCAAGCGGCAAAAACTTGGCTATTGTTTTAACACTCAGGTTTCAATATCTCATAAAGTTATTATTACAACAATTGAAAATAAGACTGCCTGCATATTTGATGTACAGAGGCTGTTCGCACATAACGAACTTAAAGAACAAATTAGGAAAAAATATTGAAAATTGGAGCGCAAGGAACATTTTAAATTTTTAATTAAAATAATTAATTATTTGTTTTAAAAGTTTTTAATTTCAAATAAATTGAAATTTTGAACATATATTTTATAAACGGATGTTATAATATGTATATGTATAAAATTTCTTGTTGGAAACACAAAAATTTAAAAACCAATTTTTAAAGTCCACCATCCCCTTAAGAAGTTTAAACTTGGGATAATGTTTAAAAAAAGGTGACATTTTTCCGAAAACTGGGTATCAATTCACAAAAATCCTTTTTAAAAATTTCTGATCCATCCTATTCTATAAAGGATACACAGAAACTTTTCTGAAGTCTTTATAACTAACTTCAAGGAAAAATTAGGAAACACTATTGAAAATTAGGGGGCAAGGAGTTAAAATAATTAATTATTTGTTTTAAAACTTTTTAATTTAAAATAAATTGAAATTTTAGACACATATTTTATAAACTGGTGTTACAATATGTATAAAATGTTTTATTGAAAACACAAAAACTTTTAAAGAACTAATTTTTAAAGTCCACCGTAACCTTAATCAGCTCGTAATAGAAAAATATGCAGTTTTTGGTTATGTCACTTTTACCGTTAAAGTATATAATGCAGTTATTTCATAGAATACCTAGTTATTCCATGAAATAACTGATCGTGTCCGTTAAAGAGTGTAATATGTTAATAATTTGACACTTTAACAAGTTATTCTATGAAATAACTAGGTGTTCTACAAATTAACTAATGAGAGACAGTTAAAGCGTAACATAAACAATTTATCTAAAATGAAATAACTAGGTATTCTATAAATAAACTAAGGATAGACAATTAAAATGAAAAAGAAGCAATTTATCTAATTTATGCGGCGTATAAATGGTATTGATGGAAACGTACCATAAAATCATTCGTTACAACCAGGATTACTAAAATGACACTTGGAATGACAAAGGACATTATTTCTAAAAGAAACATTTTTTGTGGACACACTGGGTTTTACACGAACATTCCGTATTGTTAAACGAAACGTAAATGTACCTTACACTAAAAAGCGAGATATAGGATATAGAATATTTTACACTTTAACGGGCTGCAGAGAGTTATTCTATGAAATAACCAGTTAAACCATGAAATACGAGAGAGTTTTACGCTTTAACGGACACGATCAGTTATTTCATGGAATAACTAGGTATTCTATAAAATAACGGATCTCATACTTTAACGGTAACATCACCACTATGGAATGAATGCATTCCCTCGTTTTCCACTTTTCATTCTAACTGATGAAGGGCATTTTGTAACAAGCATTCTTGTTCAAAATGTCCCTTCTGTTCTCGTATCTATTACGTATTTATTCTAAAAACGTTTTTTGACTGGATATATAAATAAAACAAATTTTAATTTCTTATAACTTTTTATGTTATTTTTCTATGAAATAACCGTTTTCAGAAACCATAAAGGCTGAGTTGATGCTGAATAAGACTTCGGAGACTTTTAGATATTTTAAAGAAATAGCATTCAAAGCTGGGGAATATCTTATTTTTTGATTTATTAAAGTTGATGTTAGGTTCCCCCGTAAATATTCCTAAGCAAACATATTTCTAGAACTTTTTCGTGATTTTGCTAAAACTACAAAAATAAAATTGTTTCAAATACACAATTTAATATACATAAAATAAATTTCTTATAAAATCTGAAAAGTTTCAGATTTTAAATTACGTCCAAAGGGGCGTTTTTTAAACATTTTGTACGTTAC
>KK112595.1:0-25794 GCA_000611955.2 Stegodyphus mimosarum
TATCGTTGTAAATACAACTATATAGTTTAAATTGCTGCGTAGAATACGTAAAGCATGCTGTGATAAGTATATATCACTGTAAATACATGTATATAGTTTAAAATGCCGCGTAGAATACGAACAGCAAGTAGTGGCAAGTAAAATGAGCAAGTTGTGCGAGCAGAAGGTGAATTGAAAGAACCGCATTCATGTGTAACTCAAATGTGTAATTATACGATAATGTATGGTGACGTAGCGACGACGAAATAGTAGCATAGTAAAGCTGGACGAAGCAACAACTTCGTAGTAAGTAAACAGTCTTTAGTGCACCCAAAAGTGAACCTATCACATGCTGAATATACAATGTTTATAGCTTCCATACTGTGTAGAGCACGTATATCAGGTCGTGCAGAAGCGAAAGAGAAAGTGCCGCATCCTTACGTAAATAAAGCGGATGCAATACAACGTCACAAACGTTACATGCTAATGTGTGGAGTGATAGTGATAATGCACAATAACAAGTATAAAAACTCTGTAGAAAGCAAGTAGTGAACAGTGTACCTAAATATAGACTAATGCCCTTATAATGTATATAATTGTATATAGTATGTATCAAAACCGTGAATAGAATGTAATGCATACATGTATTCATGTGTACACACCACTTGTCAAGAAACGTTAAAGCACAAGTATTTAAAAGAGAATGTATATCAACAAATCATATGTGAAATTGCCCTTGCCCGGCTATGTAAAGTATTTATGTAGTAAAGTATTTATGTTTAATGAATACTGGGCCCGGGCACGTTGGATTAGGGTCTCCCCCCAGGTGGCATGAAGGAAATTTCTGGTTCGCCGGACTGCAAGTCGGATGGTCTGGAGGTTGCGTCTGGGCGCCTCGTGCGAGCCACCCATGAGGCCTCAATGGTCTGCTCTAGATAATGGGGGACGTGGCGCTACACCGATTAATCCTAATCGTAGAGGGATGGTGCCCACGTCTTCCCGTCACTTATCACTTATCACTTTCAGAGAAATCGGTAGTCGTGTTGGACGAAACCAAACAACTGTAATGCGGATATGTGACCGTTGGATGCAGGAGGATACGACGGACCGACGTGTTCGATCGCATCCACCTCAGTGCACCACTTCACGTGATGACAGGAACATTGTGCGCATGGCAGTAACGGATCGCTCAGTCACATCACGAACCATAGCACAGCACATTCAGTCTGTAACGCATCATCCAGTGTCTGCGCGTACCATTCGACGCCGTTTACAGTAGGGTGGTCTGTCCGCAAGACGTCCATAGCTTCGTGTATCCTTGACGCAGAACCACAGATGTCTCCGCCGCCAATGGTGCGATGAAAGAAGGATGTGGACGGCAGAATGGAATGAAATTGTCTTTACTGACGAGTCACGCTTCTGTCTGCAACACCACGATGGTCGGATTCGAGTCTGGAGACACCGTGGAGAGAGGATGCTGAGCAGCTGCGTTATGCACCGCCACACTGGCCCTGCACCGGGTATTATGGTATGGGGCGGTATCGGATATTACACTCGCACTGCCCTGGTAAGCACTGCCGGTACTTTAAACAGCCAACGCTACATCTCCGAGGTGCTGCAGCCAGTTGTCTTTCCTTACCTTCAGGGCTTGCCCAGAACCATATTTCAACAGGATAATGCGCGACCACACGTGGCACGTATTGTCGATGGTTTTTTCGTCAATCGCCAGATGGAATTGCTTCCTTGGCCGGCTCGCTCTCCGGATCATTCGCCGATAGAAAACATGTGGTCCATGAATGCTGAAGGATTGACCCAGATTACATGACAAGCTGCCTCACCAGAGCCACTTTAGCAACGTGTGGAAGCTGCTTGGTCTGCTGTATCCCCGGAACACATCCAAAGTCTCTTTGAATCAATGCCGAGGCGTGTGGCAGCGGTGATCTCCAACAATGGCGGCTACTCTGGCTACTGATTCTGGAAGGAACCACACTTCAGAGATGTCTATAAATTTAATCATTTGATACTTGGTCAAAATGTTATCTACTAAATAAATTTTGTTGTGAGATCTCTTGTCTTTCTTGGTGTTGCAATTTGGGTGGCCAGCAGTGTAGTTGTTTTAACTGTTTCAAAAAATGAAGCAACATTTTTATGCTGAGTAAGGCAATCAAGATTGCGATTTGATAACAACGAGGTTAATGTTTAAATGTGAAATGGATAGTTGTTATTTATTATATTATCACAGAACTGTTAAACTGGGTAAAATTGCGGTATTGAATACTCTGTCAAAATAAATTTTCTAGACAATTTGAATTTCATAATAAATTTATCCAAAAATGAGTTTAAGTCAAAATTTTGAAACTTGATATCTAAATATAAATATAAAATTATGAGTGTTAAAAGATTTGTCATTAGGCGTATAGGTCAGGTCAAGTTTTTAAATAGGGCAAATGATGCAAAGGCTGTTTTTCTAAGGTGAGGGATGACTTCGTGGAGGAATGTCGAAGGATGACTGTTTTTGAATGCGTATTAAAAATAATGCAAGTAATTTTAATTCAGTTTATACATATTGCTTATGAAAAAAATTCTGATGCATGCTAAATTATTGTAAATTACTTTACTCGAAAAATATAGTTTATGTACAGAAATTAAGGATTTGTACATGCCAAAAATTTAAAAATATTATCCATATATAGGTTTTACGTACCCCTGCAAAAACTATGCGTTTTCCTTTAACGAAGTGCGTAAATATTTATTAAATTATTTATAAATGTATTTGGAATGAAGATTTATTCATTCATAAACTCCTGTGAAAGTTAGTGTGAAAAAATCTAATTGTTAAATATACCTAAATTTATGATGATTATAAACATTATCGAAATATATAATAACTTTAATATTTAATTGCAAACATAAACTGAAATTCTGTTGAGAAGTGTATTTATAAAACTATTTAAGCAAGAATTGTTCATACTGAAAAATATTCTATTGAAAGGTGTCGTAAAGCACAGAGGTGCATGCTTAAGAAACTAGTAAAGTACGCGAATTTTTAGAATGTGTATTTTGAAATCAAGGGTACAAAAATGATAAGTATTAAAAGAATTATTTTCTTGCATTTTATAATAACTTATTTACAAGTTTTAAATAATATTAACAAACCTCGTTTTATTATCCCTTTCAGAAACTCTCATAGAAAGTTAAGTACATGAAAATTAGAAATAAGCAGCAATATTTAAATGTATTTCACTATTAAAATATAGTGCTCTAACTTGCAATAAATGGAACAGACTATTAACTACTCATTGACAATGTGTTTGCTTTAAAAGATGTCTCAGAAGCTGAAAATCATCTCATATTTGAGATACAGTATTTCAGAAAAAAGCTCTGTAAATAGGAAAGAAATAAAGCGTAATTGTAATATTAATAATATAATAAACTTTGATTTTAATTTTTGTACTATTAACTGAATAAAATCGGATTACCTTAAAATTTCTTTCTAATGTAACTAACGAAAACTTAAGGAGACATTTCATTCAAATTAAAACTGTTTTGTGCAAAATGTTCTGGGAAAAGTATAGCATTTAATTCCGTTCAGAATGAAATGTTGTTTAAAATTGTGTTCTTTCACATACTTAGGAGTCTGAAATACTGCAAAATGTGACTATCATATCAAAACCTATTATCTTAACGGTAAGTCACTGAATGCTTCGGTCGCCAAAAGCGGTGCGCCATTGCTTGGAAGCAGTGTACAGGAAACGCTAATGCGAGCCTCTCCTCTATTTCCTACGTCCATGGTGTAGACTGATCTCGTTTACGCTTAGATGTGCGTTGTGTCACCAGGGTAATATTTGAAGTTTGTGAGGAAGAATTGGTGAATTTCTGCTACATTTCTTATATCGATTATTATTGTGTGTTCTGCTTTTAAAATAGAAAGTTAAAAATAGAACGTTTTAAAATCAGATGAATCATTTATAACAGCTCTGTATCATACATGTGTATAAATGCATTTATAGTCATGCATATATATATAATGCACGTTATAAAGTATTTCTCCCGTCTTCGTAACATACCTTCGTGATGTAATGGTCAGCACACTCGGCGCGTATTCGAGAGGTCCAGGGTTCGAGTCCTGGCGAGGGCACTGCTCATTTTTCATGTCGCCTGCTTCGAAATAACCTTATGTCTTTACAACGTACATAAATAGCATGTATGATTCATACCATAATACGTGCTCTCATGTAGATGCAGCGAATTAATTCATTGTTTCATTGTCTATAACACACCTAACCCCAAAGAAGAGCGTAGAGACATGACAACAAAAATTTGATTGGAGTAGGTTGCCTTTTATTACTGTGGAAAACTTCCTTGTTTCCTGAGAAAATTTAACTGTAAATAAAATCATGTTTTTGACTAGTAAGTAAAATACAGTATAGACTAATTCATAAAAGAGATAAATAATGCATTACTTTCATTTCCAAAATTTAGTTTTTTTGATTCTTTTGGGACAACGGCTACTAGCAAAAGCTCTTAGGAAATTTTGCATCTATGCATATTTATTCATCTTTATTTATCTGTCTGTTAGTATATACGTTTCATTGTAAACATTTACAAATGCTTTCAACTAGCATGATACATGAATTTACACTCACGTTTGTGAAAATTGCAACACCATGAAGGACTTACGAGAGTGAGCTGAAATTTTCAGGAAATGCAAAGTAGCGCATGATATGCAAATGATTAGAATTGCAAATCCGTAGCGCATGCGTATGCTGAGCAGCGCCCTCTGAACGGCTGATGGATCCGAATAAATAGACGGCTGTAGCGAGGCGTGTATGGTTATCGGTGGTTATCTGCTAGTGGTAAACGTTAACTCAATCTGTACTTATGCCTCGTCGACGAAAGAGAGCGAGATTTGAACAACTTACAGAGTTTGAACGAGGGAGAATCATCGGCCTTCGTGAAGCTGGATTGTCGTATCGTGCAGTAGCCTCTCGTGTGCAGCGTAACAGCAGCACAGTGATGCGCGTTTGGAAGCAGTGGACGGACGAGTGTCGGACAACTCGGAAATCCGGGAGTGGACCCCGAAATGTGACGTCAGCTCGCGATGATAGACACCTGGTCCGCATGGCGCGGACGGACCGTACAGCTTCCTCTAGACAATTGGCAGCACTGTGGTCAATAGCTACAGGTGTTTCATTGTGTGCTTCATCAATTCGTAGACGTCTGCTGCAGTGTGGACTGCGCGCACGGACTCCTTTATACAGGATCCCCCTAACGCACGACCATCGCCGCCTGCGGCTACAATGGGCCAATCAGCATAGAGACTGGCGTGCTGATTGGCAGCATGTCGTGTTTTCTGACGAATCCCGCTTTAATTTGTGGTACCATGATGGCCGCATTCGTGTCAGACGCTATGCCGGTGAACGCCACCTTCCGGAGTGCATTATCGAACGCCACAGTGGACGAACACCCGGAGTTATGGTCTGGGGCGCCATAGCATATCATAGACGATCTCAATTGCTACGAATTGTGGGCAATCTGAACAGCAACCGGTATATCCGTGAAGTTCTACAGCCCGAAGCTGTTCCCTTCCTTCAAAGCTTGCCAGGCGCTGTATTTCAACAGGACAATGCCCGCCCTCATACTGCTCGGATTGTTAAATCCTTCTTTGCAGCGCAGCAGGTACAGCTTCTTCCTTGGCCTGCGTGTTCCCCGGATATGTCGCCAATTGAACATGTGTGGGATGTCATTGGTCGGCGTCTTGCTCGTGATCCTCGTCCTGTTGCGTCTGCAGACGAACTTTGGGTACGCGTACAAACGATATGGAATGCTCTTCCTCAGTCAGACATTCAAACTTTGTTTGACTCCATGCCACGTCGTGTAGCAGCACTTATTGCGGCGCGTGGTGGCCACACAAAATACTGATTCTGATCTCTTGTTCTTGTTTGTTTGCTTTGAACATTTAATCATTTATTTGTACCACTACCACTCAACTGTGTATTAAATTGCATTCAATTATGACGATTCCTTCTTGGTGTTGCAATTTTCACAAACGTGAGTGTATCTTGTTTTATTACCATACACTTATTTATTTCATGCTGATATATTTGCATGAAAAGCATTAGGCATTTCCTACTCTTAAACTTGAATGCAAATAAAATGTTCTGTTTTTGACTTCTAAATACTACCCGCTAGATATTGTTGTTCATAACATATTCTATAATGAAACCTATTCTATAATAAAAAGTAATTAAATTTCCCAATAATGGAGCAAATTTAATTATTTTCTAGCCCAAAATACAAGATTTTAAATTCAAAGTTTAGTGTCTAAAAATAGAAATTCTTGAAAACTTTAAATGAACACAAGGAATTTTCATTTGATAAATAATAGTTTCAAAAATCAGCGTATATTTTGTTTTCATCCCGCATAATTCTTTGTAGCTCTAATTATAATGAGCCCACGATCAGCCAAGCGGTAAAGTCGCTGACCCCTGATAGTTCGGTCCGGTGTTCCAATCCCGGCGGCGTACTGGCTAACAGCGCTGACGTTTTCGTAGTTTTTTTTTTCGCTGCAGGAGCGCTTTCATATGTTACGTGCATACGAACCAGTTTCGCTTAAAAAATCCTCCAGGAAGGTATTCCTCTCTTTACGCAGATGGCTCTCTTGTGCCTTGCCGTAATGAACTAAACCAAACCAAACTAATCCTAATGAAGAAGTTTCTGAAAATTCTGAAATTTTAATTATTTTTTACAATTTAAAACTAAAAGTAGATAGAAACTAGGTATACTCTTCCATACCTTTAAAGCGTAAATTCTTGCATTCTATGAATTACGTCAATTGCGTTTTAAATTAAATCAATTGCGCTTTAACTATTGAATACACTATTTAAATCCTACGAGGAGTTATCACATTGCCGTATGTAAAGAGTGAATAACAGTGATTGGATCTCGCAGAGAATTAGCAAACGCAGCGAATGTTTCAGACAGCGATGAGATCTAATAATCTAATAATAATCGTTGTGTGCATATGTGTGATTTTATTCAGTTCACTTTATCTGAGTCATCAAATGAATTGTATTAAAATAAATTGATATACGCTGGAGCTCGTCTTTCCAAAGATACTTATCATGGCCAGAGAAGCTCCGGGTAATAGAAATGTCACCACAAATCCATTAACTAATAAATTCTGAATTTTTGCATCTTATGAATGTTAAATTAGGCTAGATTAATCGAATATGGCAAAGCATGCAAGGAATATGTGCCTAGAAATAGGAAAACTTCGTGGAAGATTTTCTATAGGAAACTGATGCATTTTCTTTTAACACGTGCGAAAAACCAAGAAAAACACTCATACAGTCAGCTCCTTTGTTTGGGATCGAATGCAGGTCGAACTCCCGGTGTTCAGCGGTCTTAACTACTCAGTCACTGGCATCTCACGAAACAACGAAAATATTGGATATCCCGAAGATCTGGCCGTATAAAGTATAAAAGAAAAACCTGGTCTTTTCTTAAACATTTATTACGTATTATTTAATATACCATTTGGAGAATTTTTTTACTCAAGATATTTACGCATTTTAAGAACGGAAATAGGAGGTGTGCGAAAAAGTACTATCCGTTTTCCAGGAGAAAAAGAAAAGCGAATAAAATAATAGAATTTATGTACTAACTCAAATTCATCCATTTTATATGATTTTTCAGTAGCTTGTAATGCTACTTCCATCGCTTGCACACCATCAAACCTTTGAAGAGCCAAAGTACTCTGTAATGATCGAAAAAGTGCAGTAAATATGCTGGATGTGCAACGTCCTGATGAAAATCAAGTAAATTTTCTGAGTGATTAAAATAGCATGAAATATCGTGTTGAAATATAACATTTTTTAGATTTTGATTCAGTTTGTCCACCTGTTGAGAATACACGTCAGAGTTATTGTTTCGGTTACAAGCGATCAACTTTCAAAAGATTTTACCTTCACAGCCTATGCACTTAAAAACTATGCACTCAAACACTAAAAAAAATTCTTGTTAGGATGCAATCATCCTTTCGATGAGGATGAAGCAGGCTTTGCTACGCGACACGCAAGTCTTTGACAGAAATGGGAGAGTGCCCAATTTTCACTATCCGTTGAAATTTCCTCTAAAATTGTTTCATTTCTGGAACAAAAAAACAAAGACTACCGGATCTCGCATGCTGTTGCTTTTCAGAGAATTTTTTTTCGATGTACCCAAGTACGTGCATTTGTCTTTCAACTGTTGTTCTGTGTTCACGTTGCTTTCCCGCTAATTCCTCGGTAGCTGCAATCGGGACACTAAATCTGACTTGATCCACAACCTGTTCAGATATCAGTGATTCACATCCTGAACCTTGCTGAATTTAACATTTTCTGTCTCCGTTACCGATTCTGGATGAACCACTTTTTGTTTTTATGAACAAGGATGTAAATTAATGAACTGTTATTGCCGAATTCTTTTTTTTATTATGTAAAGAAAGAGAAATCTTCGTGCACCACAAAGTATCACACGAGGCTTACAAATCGTAAGTAAAAAAAAGCAAAGAGAAAAAAAGCACAAACAAAAAGGATATAAATATATAAACAAATCATTTGCAATGTTTAAAATAAAAGTCAACAAAGTCATCAAAAGCTCGGTAGGCCGAAGGTGAAGATACAAAATCATAACATTTCGGCGGTCAATGAATTCCAATTAATTTTAATCTGCATTTCAATAGATTTCTTGCATTATCAAGCAGTGGACAATCAAAAAAGCAGGCGGAAAACACTTTGCTGAACGCCAAGATTGCAGTTACAGAAATTGGAAGATGTCAGCTTAAAACGTTCGAGATAAGCGCCGAACTTACAATGTCCAGACAAAAATTGCGTAACCTTAAAATTGAACAATAAGTTCTTACTTTTCAGGCTTTCAAAAACAGTTGGGAAGAATTTTTTTTACAGCTTCTTTGTCAGAAGGTATATAATCACAATTGTCTTTTTAAAGTACGATTTTGGAATATTTACAGCAACATTAATATCATTTTTAGTTGCATTCTTAGCAAGCCTATCAGCTCTCTCATTTCCACAATTACCCGAGTGACCACGGACAAATGTAAAACACACTGTATATCGTTTTTCTGCAGATCTCCGAGAGATTGCTGTATGTTAACAATAATATCATTGCAGGATGTGGTATTTTTAAGGCACTCGAGGAAGAGAGTGAATCCGTGCAGATTAAGTAGCTGGAAACATGTCCATCCTGGCTAAGTATCCACCTTATTGCAAAATTAAAACAGAGAAGTTCAGAAATCAAAACAGTACATTCATTTCTAATACGAAATTGATGGTGCTAAATTTCAACACCATCCTTAAAAATAACATAAGCAAAACCAACTTTATCATCAAAACTTTAACATTATTGCCGTATTGGGTTTGCATTTTTAAAGAAATGATTTAAATTTGGAACCTGCTTTCTACAGAACAGCAAACAGTGTAATATTTTCGAAGTCATGTGATTCTACCATGAAAAGAAGTATGTATTAATGGATATGGTATGGTTAGTTGAATATGGCGGACAAAACAGTAATAGTGTGAAAACATTACATTCGGAAAATCTGTACTCATAGCTTTCTAAACCGAACTTCCGATAATGTTGGAAAGCTTAGCAAAATAACAAAAATCGACGGAAACGTTTTTAAGGAACACACACAGAAACTCTGAAACAAAGCTGGATGAATACTAATTGTTTGTTAAGTAAAGATATAAGGTATTTCTCCCGCCTTCTTCGCATGCCTTCGTGGTGTAGTGGTCTGCATGCTCGACGCGTAACCGAGAGGTCCGTGATTCGATTCCCGGCGAAGGCGTTGCTCATTTTTCATGTCTGATGCTTCGAAATAACCTAATGTCTCTACAAAGAGGCGCTAGTTTCTTCAGAGCATAGGAATGACTGGTGCAACTTTGATGGGATCTCAACCAGCTTTCTATGGTAGCCAACTTTTACGGTCGACGGATGCGTTAGTACAATTTGCTCTTCCAAATGTCTGCCTTATGCGCTTAACAAGTTTAAAATCATTTGCGAAACCTAGATCGGCATGCAAATGGTTTACTCAGAAAAGGAACAGCTTTCAGGTGTGTTTACTCAACCCTTTCACTAAATTATTGCCTTATATTTTTACTAAATTATTTAAACTCCACTTAATATACATTCGGGTAAAGGCTGATAAACGACATAGAAATTAATAGGAAGAGATAACATAAAAATAATATGTCAGCTAAAATATGAATTCCTAACATTAATGGCCCTTTTTACGTAATATAGGTAATGTTTCATCTAGTTTTCACCCATAGAAAGAGCGTAATATTCATGTGTAAATTTGTATGGTAAAAATCCTTTGCAATTTAACGTAACTTAATGAATATTACATCTTTTTATCACTTAACTAGTGAAAACTTTACGAGTGTGTTAAAAACCAGAATAATTGTATCTTAAATTTACACATATCACGAAATTTTAATTTTCGTTTTGAAAAGTCCTTAACCTGTTTCCAAATAAGAATAATTCTCTTGAACAATTTGAAAAACTGAATGCCGTGCGTTCGGTTTAGAGGGTTAGCAAACAACCTTCGTTAAACCATCCAGTGTGTATCGATATATGACAATTGATCTATTAAAATTTCACAATTATGTAGAAATAAAATTGAAGTTTATATTAATCCAATAAAACTGTAACAAATTCACCAATAACCAATCAATCATATTAAAGCAAATTTTACGTCTTTCCCCCCAAATATAATAAATTTAGATTCGATATTTTTCTCTTCTTTTATTTGCTATCGTATTTTATCCAAAGCTGCTCTTTTAATATTGTAGCGGTTTTTAATAAATCCTTTAAATGGATTTTCTAGTCTTGTCACTTTGTTCAATACATATCTGACGACATAATGAAGTGGTAACATAAACAAAGACATGCATTTTGCTTTTAGAAGTGGGTGAGGTCTTTCTTTTCCTGTCATATGGAAGACCCGCCTTTATAAATACATTTGAATGCAATAGAAATTACTTTCTGCTATTATCTAAAGACTGCCAGTTTTATTCTTTTAATTTTGGCTTATAATTTTCTTATTTATTAAAAATTACATTTGCTTCAAATTGCCCCTGATCAAGAGAAAGATTTGTAGAGTAACACTTACGAAAGAGAAATGATTTTTGACTTTTTTTCAACGTTTGATTTGCAGCTTTAATTATGTAATATGATTTCATGTGGTCTGCATTTCTCTCACAGTAACGATTCAAAAGAGAAAGAAAAATGTAACTTGAAAACTTTAGAATGCAGTCTAACACTTGGGAGATTTTATCAACCATGTTAAAAAAACTTTCAAAAGATATTAAAAAATTAAAAATATTAAATCATAAAACTGAAAAGATATTTCAGCCTGATCTTCGCTTATAGACTGAAGTTTAACACACAAAAGAATTATAAGCCAAGTAGTTACATGAGACCTAGGATTTTAAAAATAAGTCGGCTTAAAAAACAGAACCTAAAATGGTGTTTTTAAAATGAAATGTTCTAAATGACTGTAAGAAACATTATGACAGAATTCTATTGGAAATCATTCGCAAAAATACATATTTCTAATGAAATACACTTTGCAAAGTAATTCATTCCAAGTAGCTGTCGAAAAATGCGATGATAGTACTTCATTTTAAATTAAGGATACACGGAGATTTCTGCACTCATTTAATCAAGAAAAGATTTAATTACTTATGACGTAGCTATGCATTTGTTTCACTGAATCGTTTGAGCAGGCGACTAGCAACAGATATTTCCTCAAATGGTAATGATTTCTATTTTTCCAGTATACAAAACCTGTAAACAAAAAGTAACAAACACCTCAAGTTGGTTTCCATCGAGGGATTCAATAACTATAAAATTCGATCAATTAAAAATTTCACTTCTTCCCAAAACCCTTGCTGATCATACTTTTATTACATAAACTTGGAAAGAAAGAAGGAACATATTAAGGTGAAGATGACCCGGGCCGCATATTTCGGAAAATATATCTCTAGGTATATAAACATATTAAGCGTCCCCCCTTAAAGATATATGTTTATTTTCTGAGCCAAGCTGCCTGGAGGACATAATGAAAGATTTTACAAAAAAGTCCTATATTTGCCCTTTATATGCTAATAGACGCCAAACAATTTCTCTAGAAACATATTTTTGATCATTCTTTGCATACTTCAGCGCGAAACCATATTTTCGCCGTTTCATCTCATTTCGACTCTAGCAAAAGTTTTCTAAATTTATGGTTTGATTTATTTGATTAGGGCAAAACACTCGAGGGCTATCTGCCTAAAGGAAGGTATGCCTTCGTGGAGGACTTTCTTAAGGCAAACTGGTTCGCATACACGTTACACATGGGCAAAATCACGAAAACGCCCATGCAACCAGCTCTATCGCCAGGATTCGAGCTCCGACCAAGCTACCGTTTTGTTCAGCGACTTTTATTGCTCAGCCGCTAGTGAGCCCCTCTAAATTGATGTATATCTCTTAGATTTGTTAAGCACTAAATATAATGGCACATTTTAAAATTTTAGAAAATACTTAGTTTGAAAACAATAACACTGTTATAAAAGATAATGAGTTATGATACAGCACTATTGTAAGAGACAAGAATAGATTTAATTTAATGCTAGCTAATAGGATACGTCGGCACTTAATTCTTTAGCAGGAAACTGTCTGGCGTATGATAGTCTATAACATGTAAATAATTCAAATATTATACTGTTGCACCAAAACTTGAATCTTTTCTTGTTAACATGATTGCATTAGTTAATGAATTTGGAATTCGTAATAAAAATTATTTTTCAAATACTCATTATTATACCACAATATATTGCTCCAAAATCAAAGCAACCATTGTTAGAATAGCAACCATTGTTTCGCAAATAATTGTTAGAATTTATAAATAATGTAAGAAATTGTATGTAATGTTTAACATGATTACAAGCAACTACGTTGACGTTAAAAAACATTAAAAATTGAATAGTGTGAGATAATTATGGCATTCCATATCAATCTATTCACTGAAAGCACACACTTTCGAAACTAGCTAGAGCTGAATTAAGGGTTATAAAACATCACAGCATGTAATGTACACATTCTGTCTGAGTATATAATTTCTAATAATGTATTTTAATGGTATTTGTTCACATAAAGATTCGAGTAACATCAGTTTTGCGGTATTTCAAACCAAACCAAACCTTTGAGGATTTACACTCTATAGCAAAAAAATCAACGCAACAAGAAGTAATCATCCAATTGCTTTGAAATTTCGTATGCATAAATGTTTTGACCAAATATGCAAATGATTAAAATTTCGTGTGCAATAAATGAATATTACGATCTCCAGAGCAACCAGCAGATATATAAGGAACTGTTCTTGAACTGTTGTTAAAATTTCTGTTGCATTGTGAATTAGCATAACTTTCAACTACTGAAAAAGTGCCTCGCTGCAGGATTCGAACTCATTACGAGCAACTGTCAGAGTTTGAAAGTGGATTGAAAGAGGCAGGTTTGGCAAATTGGAGAATCACTCGTCATATGAATCGAAGCGATGCGGTGCTGGCAAGAATGGGTGGACAATGGCAGATTTCAGCATTCGACCTAGGGCCACAACACATCGGGAGATCTAGGGCCACAACGAATCACGCTTCCAACTGTGTCATGACGATCATCGAAGACATGTCTGGAGACACCCAGAGCAGCGTAACGATCGTGCTTTCACTATTGCACGCCACACAGGCCCTTAACCTTGGGCTATGGTCTGGAGTGTCATTTCCCTTGATAGTCGGAGTCTTTTGGTGGTCATTAGTAAATTGGTGGTCATTAGTTAGTTATTAGTACACTTACAGTACAGTGGCGACATTGACCTGTTTTGCTACCGTTCCTTTTAAAGTACGCTCACCTTATTTTTCAGCAAGATAATGCCAGACCACATACGGCACGTGTTGCTATGAACTGTCTTACTGCTTATCAAACACTTCTTTGGCCAGCCAGATCGCCAGATCTCTCTCCTATCGAGCATGTCTGGGACAAGATGGGAAGGCCACTGCATCTACCAGGGAACGTTGATGACCTAGCCCGACAATTGGAGTAAATTTGGCAAGAAATACCGCAGGAGACCATCCGGGAGCTTTATCAGTCTATGCCACTCCGTGAAGCAGCTTGCATTCAGGCTAGAGGTGGGTCAACACCTTATTGAGTTCGTTAGTTTGTACTTTGTAACTCTTAAATAAATCATTCAATTGTTCTGAAATTTTAATCATTTTCTATTCTGTACACAATTTTCCTATATACCAATTTTTATCTCCATCGGACATTTTTTTTGTTATAGAGTGTATATTACTGGTTTGAAAATTCTAATAAAATATAAGAAACGTTCTGCCGGTTCATATTTAATATTTGCAATATACTCGATAAAGGTGGCTGAAAGTTTGTTATCTTAAATACTGGCATGTGCAACCAGCTTCATGTATTTCTTATTAGAATGGCATGTGCATACAATTATATGAACATAGATTTACAATAGCATTGTCTATCCAATATTCCTTCAATTTAAATGACATGTACATTTAATCACGAAAGTTCTTAAAAGAATGTGAAACAATGTCAACACTGCGAGTGGGAGAGCTGTTTGAATGTAAAACGTAAATTTTGAAACAGCCACGTATTGTCAAAAAGCAACAGTTCCATTTAGAAAAAAATATGTATTATGCTTTATTAAATTAAATATAAACATCTCGATAGCTTTATATGCACCATTTGAACTCAGCCATTTACAAACTTATTTGTGAGTGCACTTTGCCCCAATAGGGAATTATTTACCACCAATAAAATCTATTCTCGTTTTTTAATTTCTTCTTAAATTCACCAAAAACGAAACTTTAATTTCAATTAGTGATAGACAATATAAGAAGATATAAGACAGCAAATTCGTTCTCGAATATTTCCGCGAGTTTTTCTAGCTAAGTTAATGTATAACCATTTGCAGCTAGCGTATTAAAGAGAAATATATATTTTACATGATTAGCTGGATTATGTAAGAAGTTAAGTTTTATGTTTACAAAACCTTTCCAAACCACCATCTTTATTATATACTGAAACAATTAACGTTTCTGTTAACTGTACGGGTTGTCTAAGCTCAACATTGAATGAAATAAAAGATGTAGTCACCAGTTTCGAGCACCCTGTATAGATTAACGTCTTAAGGTGGGTTCATAAATTTACTGATTGTGTATGTTAACTGATTCTTCCTATTACCAATATATATTTGGGATCTGCTTCATGAAGCGAAATGAACAAAATTACTAATGAGTTTCTTCGATTCTACACACAAAGCTTTTTTAAACAGACCAATAAACAAGAAAAATTTAATAATATATATAAGAGTCTGCGATTAGTATTTCTAGCAGTATCACTTGAGTGGGTGGAATTTTGAATTATTTACTCAGTAACTTTGGAAATAGAATATAAAAATAAACATGTCCATAGTTTTACTATTTTATTGTTAGTTAATCACTTCTACATGATCCTCATGTTATGTGACATATAATGCGCAAATTCAAACACAATCTGTTTCTAGAAAAACACGTATTAAATACACTAAATTTAGCTTAACAACCCCGTTTAGTTGTTTAATATCCAATAATGAACGTTACGTAAGTTTAAGTATGAGATTTCTTAGTAATAATGCTTTAGTACATGTTCAGTGTAAGCTCTGTGTGGCTGCAAGGAATCTTATTATCAGTCTACAATAGTTTGTTATAGAAATAGTAAAAAGGAAAAATTATACTGCATAATTAATAAATTTTAATTATTGAATTAATCGTAATTACGTTATAGAGCATTACTTTAGAAACATATTGTAAACAGAGCTTGGTAATTGTGGTGAATATTTTTTTCCACATGTATGATAATGGATAGATTTTGAGAGAGTTTCACTTTCCCGCATGTGTACTGCGTCATGATGGTATTGACGCTCGTTAATTTTTTAAGATGGATCGAAGATTGCAAGAACTGCAAAGGGAATTTTAATTTACTAATTAAAAGTGTGAATCTCATTAAGAGTTTGAGGTTTCTAGTAGCAATTTTATTCATATCTGAAACCGAAAAGTTCTATTAAAGTTTTACTTATTAAATTCAGCATGTTTAAAGCAACAGGTCTCCATGATTTAATACATTTCTCGTACACAAAACATTATTCTAGAGGGAACAAACGCAGTCTTAGAACGTCTTTGCAAAATTTCACTTCACCTCTCTGCAGTGTGTCACTATCCATGGTGTCTGTAGAACAGTTTTTTTAAATTGCAATTTTCATGAACCACTTCAGTCTCCTTAATGGTATCTTAATGATAATCTTATGCTCTTAATGATTAAAGTGTCTTAAAAGTATATGGTTATGGTGACAGATCAAGGCATTGGGGAAATAAAAGTGACAGTGACAATAAATTATAGACATCAGAAAACTATTGCTTTATATTGCTACTTTGTGTTCAAAAATAACTCCTTGCTTTAACAACTATTTCAGCAAGAATTCGCGTCATAAATAAAAATGTATTCTTTTTCCTGTTATTAATATTTTAAATTGGAATTTCTTTGACTACTCGTTAGCTATTTAATAATACAGTTCCTTCAGTTCCACAAGACTTATTTCAAGCTTCAAGGGAACATGAAACTTTAGGTCTTCTTTTCTGAAGCAGGAAAAAAAGTGCATTAAGTTTGAACTTTTGTTACTAAATTATAAAAATTGAATGATTCTTTCACTTTGAGCAAACTGACTTCATCTCTTGAAATATGTAACGAAGCTATTACTACTACAACTCAACAGAGTTTATGCGATTGCACACAGCTTTAGACCTAATCCCGAAGCAATTTAAACAGAAAAAGAAGAAGGTTCCTATTTATTTAGTATCACTAAATAAAATGTTCTAAAGTTATTTCCTGAAATTTCCAAGAAGAATTTTGTAGAACAATCTTCTCAAAAGGCTGTTTTGCAACACGGACTGCGTTTCTGCAATGTAACTACGTTTTAATTGCACTAGCAACTATAAAAATAAAAACGAAAGTTTGTCTGTACATGTGATTGTTTTCATCGACATAGTGCACAGATAGGAAGCTTCAAAGCCGTGAAATCTTGGAACATATATTGCGTAGACCACGAAGCCTGAAACAATTTTTGCAAAATAAGATGTAAAATTTTGTATTTAAGACTGAAACGATTTTGTCGATATTATACCAGTACCTTCGCATACCAAAGAAACTAAAATTCTCTGAAATTTACTGTTTCACCATCAGAGAAGACCGCGGCAAAATCCTTTAAATGGAGTTTATTCCGAATTTTGAACTTAAATTACTGACTTTGAGATTTTTAAAAGCATGCATGACTTTTTTCGACTATCGCACGCCTATTATTTTACAGTTTGACAGCCCAAAAACATATTTTTTGTAAAATTTTGAAAATTTCACATATTTTTAAAACAAATACTTTGTGATGTTTTAAAGCAAAAATGATTAAAAGCAACCTAGGTAACCCCCTATGTAATAAGCTGCTTAGGTAAGTTAAACAACTTCTGCGTGCAATTAAATCATGAAGTGCAAGTCATACCAGCTCACTTTTGCTCGAAAGGTTCATGTTCTCAGTCAAACTTCAAAGTTCATAACACTTTTTAAGTTGAAACCACAGAAAGAGAAATACATATAATGCAGCATAAGTGTCCAATGTATAAGTAGCGTTAAATGCAGGTATAGTAATAAACTAGAATTCAAATTAGAAAATGAAATAGTTACGGAAAAATATTTTATTGATTTGCATTTTTTAGATTACTAAGTAAGTTATATAATGCTGCAAATAAATGCTCTATATAAACGCCTTATTAGTTATAACAAAGTTTTTATTTTAAAAATAAATCAAAATAAGAGAGTTTTAAAATACTAAAGTACGAAAGTATATGCAGAACTTGAAAGGAGGCCATCTGGGGTTTTATTACATACCTCTAAACATTTTTAAAGGCACTTAATATTTATTGACAACTCACAGAATTCTTGCCAAACCATGCTTATATGGTTTTCTTGCCAGTAAATTCTTCACTTTTGCATCTTGCGACAAGTTTTTGGGTCATTTTTTGCTTCATTTGGTGGAGTGTGAATTGTACTGATTTACTTTCATTTGAACCATCTTGAAATGCTCTTAGACTGTGAAAAGATACCCAAACTTGATGAAAAAGAAGCAACTATATGAGTCGTTAGATGCCGCTGAATTAAGTTTTTTTTGGATACTTTCCAGTACTTTTTAAGCACAGTCTAGGTGTATGCATTGTAGTAACATCACGGTTTCAAAGTGAAATATTAGAATTTAACGGCTTTACGCATTCGTTCACAGTAGTGTCAAGACGGATTTCTTTTAAATATACGACATTTAACATTAGACTGCATAACTTTGCCTATGCAATGGACTACTAATAATGCTATTGAAAGTGACATTAATAAAGACCGCCATTCTTCAGAATTCTTAAAACTTAAAACCGAGTTTTTATGAAGTGTTAACTGGCCACCGGTGACGAGTTGAAGAAAACAAATTTGCGGAAAAACGGGTATTTTTCTTTATCTTTTTGGCCAGACCTACTTTTAAACAGTTTAAGATGCGACTTTTTAAAATTTATTAGCGTTTTCAATAATAATCTTCAGCTTAAATTCGTCCAGTTAAGAAACATATTTTATCTTAAATGTTGGAGCTCATTCATGAATTTTCTAAACCAATTTGGGTGCTTTTATTCAACCTTAGAATTATGATAAAATTTTTATTATCGCTTTCTTGGTATTTTAGGTAAGATTTTCAAAAGATACAAAAATACAAACCTTAGTAGAGAATTTCGTAACACAGTCGTCATAAAAACCGAAAATGAAGACTGATGTGGAATAAATGTGCACGTTTCATTTTCATTCTTCAAAATAACGCTAAGCATTCACCGATTGTTTTATATGCTATTTATTTTCAACCGTTTTGACTTTTTACCTGAAAACAAAAGAAAGTAGCGAGAAGCTATTTTTTTTTCTGCCGCCTAACTATCATTTCAATTGCGTTTGTATCCACTGCTAGATCGGTTCTTGTTTAAATTTTAATTTCTATTTGATTTGTGCGAGAATTCTTATGGTGCTATTTATTTAAATTATCAGGAAGACATAAATATAAGCCTTACAAGTTTAGCATTATGTGGTATCATTATTTCAAACTTTCGCCTGGTAAATATCTTATAAATAACTGTGAAATTCTCTTTCTACATACGATACTAAAAGACGAAAAAACTAAGTGAGAAAATGCATTGCTCCTTACCTTAAAAGTATTTTTGAACATACAAGTTAATTAAATTAAATAGGGATTCCATCTTTGAATTTCTGCATATTCGAAATAATAATCTCATAATATTAAATGAGAATTAAGTACTGCCTCTACATAAACTTCAAAATATACTCCGTAAACAGGGTTTATAGCCAAATTAATTACCTTCTGGAAAGGTTAATTACTTTAAAATTTTCCGTCAAGTTTTATAATATCACCTCGGACATGATGCAGAATATCTACTCGTGTAATTAGTTGCTTCACTATTATTCTTGAAGTATGTGCATCTTTTATTCGTTGTACTTTATCCGCTTGATTGGTTATTTTATTATGGCGTCGCAGACAAATTAAGGAGAAAAACTCTTCAGGTTTCTAGATAAACATCTAAGTTTATTATTTGGTTCAAATGCACGATTTTCAACTACGGTACTGGAGTAAGGTATTGTTTAACGCAGATAATTTAATTCTAGAAAGTACGTTACATACATCGTTGATCTTAAAATTTCATGTTTTGCATCTATATGTGGAAAATATAGCCTGTTAAATGTTAAAATGTTGTGTAATATGTTATTCCTTATGTAGAATCCTTAATGCACTTTTTACTGTTTCGTCTAGTCCATCAGAAATCTTTTTCCCAACGGCAGGATATTTTTCTAGCTAAGCATTAGTCGGCCGAAGCCGAATCCATGGATCAGTTAACCATCTCATCACCCATAATGTTTTCCAAGAGAAAGAAAGTGTACCATAAAACAGCCCGATTTTCCATCTGCAAAAAAAGGAGATGTTCTGAGTTAATTTTGATGGAGCACACTACAGGTGACGGATACAAGTGTCTGCTACCCTCTCCTTCTTAACAGAAAACTAATCCCAGAGGATATTCCGCTCGACAATATATTTTAGTGCTTCCATATCCAAAAACAACGAAATGCTTGAAAAAGTCTATGCCTTCTTCGGTGTAGAGACATTAGGCTATTTCGGAAGCAGGAGTGATGAAAAATGAGCAACGCCTGCACCGGGAATCGAACCACGGACCTCTCAGGTACGCGTCGAGTGTGCTGACCACTACATCACGAAGGCATGCGAAGAAGGCGGGAGAAATACCTTATACCGGTAATCAAATCCGGAACCCAATGCCATGGCAGTCGGCTTTTCCACTACCATTCTTCTCGAGTCGTTTATTCTCCTGGTTGATATCTGTATTCTGACGGTCTCAGTTTGGAGGGTATAATATATATGAAGTGGGTTTCTATTGTAACCTATCCAGGCAGGTAACGTAACAGTCCAATCGTCATTAGATGTCAGTTCGATCACTTCTCACCCTTCGCGATAAGTTAAGAAAATAGAGGCCATTTTACCTCTCAGACTCTCTACTTCCTCCGCCTAATAGGGGGAAGACCTTGTGCCAGAAATTAGTGAAGGAAGGCGTAGACAATTGCTTATTCTCGTACCATCGTGCCAGCAAGACAGTTCACCAGAAAGGATGTATGATAGCCTTCATTTAGAAAAGAGAGAGTTTAGGCAAACTCGGTTTGGAACTCGCTGATCTTGCTTTCGTCCGGCTAGTAAGCTGATACTTATTGAGAAAATTTTGCACTTATATCGACTTCTATTGTATTCTAGAATTGCATGCAAAGAAATTTAGTTTATTATTATCTTAAGTTATGAACTTCAAGCTGAATTACCAAATAAATATTTCTATTGTTTTACGCATTGGTTATATTAATTTGGGCTGTAATACTTTAAGACGAGGGGAAAACGCGTTTAGCAGTTGACAAAATTTACACAACTTATAAAAAATTGCAGAATAATCTTATAGGTTTGCATAAATGAAACGGTATTATTCTTATTGGTTTGTTTATGAGATGTAGGTATAATTTTAACTGTCCATGTTGTGGAATAAAATTCAAATATTAGTTGTCTTCAAGTGTGATGATCTCCTTCAGTCTTGAAATTCCTCTGTCCGTATATTTGCATAACAGCATTGAGTCTGTGCAAATGAATGTTGAATAATTTATAAAACTAGATTATCAGGTTTATTCGAGGGCTCACTAGAATTCTACTGAATCTTCGCTCCCTGCAATTAGAACTCTCCATCAAGCAAGTACTAGTATAAAATTATATAAACTACTATAATCACCGTACTCTATGTAGAGTGCATAATTTTATTATTTTATGATTAACAATTGACTGTAAGTTTTGTCGGAAAATCAGGCTTAGAGCGACTAATTTCAGGGTATGCTTATTGATGATTCCTGACACATGTGGATAAATGTGAACATAGCTGTAGCTTTTTCAATTCAGAACAAATTCAGTGTTAGATTTAAAAACGCCTGCCCTAATGTCAATACAGAGTTTTTATAAATTCTCTTTTGAAGATGCAAAATCGCTTTTTTCGTTTTATGTTTTCTTTCAGCTAAAATTCTATGACTGTATAATTTAGAAATGCAGACCTATTAATAATTTAGAAATTTGGTTTTATCAAATACGCAGTTATTATTATATAAAGTTTCTGGAAATTAACAATCTTTTCAAGCAGTCACATGATTGAATGATCATACTTAATCATCTTATATATCTACTCAATAATTATGTTGGAAACAGCTTGTAAATATGTTTACGTCATATTTTTAAAAATGTTCATGTTAAAATTTTTATTAAGTTCCTGAATAGTATGTTCTAGCTTTATTATGCACGGTAATAACGGTTCTCTGCTTTCAAGTATCTGATTTATGAGATTTCATACATAGGAACTGTGTTGAAATATTTAAATAATGAAAAACAATGAACAATGAATAATACAATTTAAATACTGAAAATAAATGAAAAACATATAGTAACTTACATCAAAAACATAAATGATACACTATAATTGAAATGAGCATAATAATCAATAATCTTCGCTCAGTTGAAGGATTAGCAAGGTTATGTGCGTTTCTAAGGTGTAGTAAATATTGCTTTTTCCACTTCATTCATCTTAATTTTAAGAGCTAAGATTGGTAAACCTTCCTTCTAGTCAAAGTTTCCTTGTCTGACACCTTGTTCAAAATTTCCAAAAAATGCTCAGGAAAGTTAAATGTGTCACGTCCTGGCAGTAAAAACTGTGAATTGTGAGCGGGCGGGCTTTACCCAGCCCGTTGCTCTCGTATGTTAAAGGCTTATTGTTTAACACACACTCGAATTCAGTTAATATTGTAGAGAGTTCTTCGAGAGTCAGTAATGCTCTGCATTACTGACTCTCGAAGACTCTTTAATTCCTAAAATTTTCTTCAAAGGTTCTTTGATGCTTTTCATCAAACGCTCCCAGAAGCCTCACCACCATGCGGAACGTTCAAGGATGAACTTCCATGCAATTTCTTCGGGTGATAGGAACTCTCGTACCTTAGGATATACGCTGATTCTTTTAAATCCCTAAATTATTTCACATGTGCTTCGGAAATAGTTAAATTTCTCGACATCTTGAAGAGTATTGTTTTCGTGAATGGCAGCTTTATACTGAGCCCAAAATTCACTAAATTTACATAAATCACCATTGAAGGCTTCTAAAGTAATGCGACGTAATTTAGTGTTGTAATTAGTTTTGATTTCAGAAACTTGTGAAGTTGTTTCGGTTTTACCAACATTTTGAATGTATCTAGTAGCTTTCGATTCACATCTAATGATGGATTCGCTGTATTCTAAAGAATGTTCTAATTCTGTTTCTAATTTTCGCACCGTACTTTGAGCATTAATAACGTCATCATATCTTAACAAACTATTTTCTCTCTCGATTAGCACTGAAAGCGATTCCTGCAATAGTTCTACATTTGGATTTTCATTTTGTAATTCGTCTTCAGGTTTCTTAATTAATTTTGTGACTCTGTTTCGAACAGAACCTCTAATTTTCTATTTCGCTCAACAGTTTCTTCGAGACTCATTTTAATTTTCAGAGATAAATAGCATGCAAATAGAAATTACATCACTCACCTTGTTGGCCGATGTCACCAGAAATATGAAGAAAAAACTTAATTTGTTGACTCGTCGCATCGGTGGTTTTTTTTTAATGTCATGCTGAGATGAATAAAGACACTTATTTTCTTCTAATTCTACTTTATGAAGCAAAATATATGTACAAACATTTACAGATCTGTGGGAGTTACATAATAGCTGATTTAATAACCCCTCTAGGTGACGACATACATCCACTCTCTCTCTCTGCATTGAAACGTTTTAATTAACTATATGTATTGGCGGCGCAGCGCCCTCTATAACTTTTCCTATACATGTTAAATGCAAATGAGAAAGAGAATAGTATTTAAGTCAAGTACAACTGACTTCGGCAGAGAGAGTGAGTATTCTTGAATAGCGTGCGTTTGCCTTTGGGCTACGTCTCTCTAAGCTGTTACTTCGCTCGGCCGTATTACGTGCCTTTTGATAGTTCGCTGGCTAATGTAGTATTACAGGCCAACTAGTTCAGAATTGTGTTAGCTTCGGCTAAATCACTTTAGTTAGTCATTAGTTAGTTCTTATTTCTTATATTTTGTGTTTAAGCCCAAGTGAAGGCTTTGTTGTACGCCCAAAGAAAAGGGCCGACTGTTAATGTTATTTTGAGCAAATAAAGGGTAATTAACCCTTCTTGAGTTTACGTTTCTGTTCTTGGGAGTAAGCGATTATTCGCAATTCACTAGCTTCCTTGTCATTTAATTTTACAGAATAAAAGTAAGGAACCCTACAATGCTATGCCATTAACCATTAAATCGCACTAGGATTATTACGTTCATTCTATTCACTGCAGTGGCTCGCTTGCAAGAAATTTGATACAAAAGTATTATAATTTCAAAAATAAATCTAATCTAAAATCTTTTCAGCCTGCAGATGTGTGACCTGTTTTTGCATTGTCCAGCTTCATTTAATTTTTCTTGCTATATTCATGCAGAATGCATGCCTTATAAACTTAAGGTCATGTAATTCAATTAAATAATTTTCTTCGTTGGCTATCATGTTTCATTAACTAAGCATATAGTGGATATTCTAACATGTAAACTAAATGGAAGTATACTGATTGTTACTATTAGGTTCGGAAATTAGCAAACTTCGCTTTCCTGCAGTAACAAATGCAGGCTGCTGTAACACTTTTTTATAACCAAAAAATGGGTACATTGCAAGCGCCTACATTTTTTCTCGTCTTATTTCAGTAGGTTCAGTCTTTCTCATCATGCTTGCTTTTTCTTGCCCACTCGCTGCGTTTCAGTTTTATGATCATGATGACGTATTTTGCTGGTTCTTTTACTTGCAGTTGGATTTTCTAGATAGGTGGAATTTGTACTTGTGTGCATGCTCTATGTTTCAGTGAAAGATAGAAAAATATATTCTTGATAAAACAATGTTTAAGTTTTCATAAGTACCATTATGCCAAGATAGTTTTAATAATGTGAAATTGTTTAGCAACTCCAACCACCTGCAGCTATACTCCCTTTCTTTCTTCTGTTGAGTAACATTTGCAATAGAAACCTTGTAGGGAGAAAGTAATAATTGTCAGAAAATTACGAACATCAATATTGAGTAAGACAACTAAAAGTTTTTATCAGTCTCATTTAGCTATAAGGACAGCTTCCTAAAAGCAGTTTATTTAAATCTGGACATGTATATCTTAATTTTTATCAGCAGTCGACTGAATAAAATGAATTCCATTTTGCTCTATGCCAAATGAAATTCATTAACAGTAATTAAATTAACAGTAATTAAATACTGTTAAATTCATTAACAGTATTAAGAAAACAGTAATTAAGGAACTGTAATTAAGAAAAGAACACTGGTTAAATAAATGACAGATTTCGCAGCAGGCAATTTAAAATAAGTATTCTTATTACATGAATACGCCGGTCAGACGGAAGAAAGGTTAATGACTTTGACTGCCGTACCAAAGGGCGCGGGTTCGAGTCTTGGAGGAGGCATGGACGTGAACTGTATGTCCCTTAATAGGAGGCAACGGTAGCTCACCTATTAGGTGCCTTCATAATAAAATGACCACCACATTCGTTTTTAGTTGTGCTCAATGTCGATAACGGCTAGTGTCGGCCATTGGAAAGGAAAATATTACATAAATTCAAAGATTAACCAATAAATCCTGACTCGTTTTAAAATATTTATATTTCGTCATGCTTTAAACTGAATCCAAGAAGTGAATGTCTCAAACTGAGTCATATAATTAGATCCACTATGTCCATATCATACTTAGTGTTTCAAACGTGGTAGCTAATAAAGCCGCATTATCTGATTATGAAAAAAGAAGCACTGTATTAGTTTCTGAAAATGTCACTGAAGTTATTTTGATTAATTTTTCGATTATTTTGTAGAATACTCATTTCTCAAATACTGTGTAGAATAAGTAATGTGTCTTTAGCAGCGTATGTTGTTAATGTAATCAAAGTTATGCAGCATACGTTTTCTTTCCC
>KK112595.1:25812-89518 GCA_000611955.2 Stegodyphus mimosarum
GCACATTATGTCAAGTCCTTCAAACAGTCACATGGAGGTACCATTAATTTCGAGGTAAGCTGATGAATTATGCATTATCTTCTCAACATTATGCCTTCCCAACAATTTTATGTTTCAAGTAACAGGAAAGATATTCTTCTCTTAATGAAATATACGAATTTAATTAATCTCAGAAGAATTTCATTTTGTCGCTCTCCTAAATCCATACACGACACATGAGGACATTATTCGACACAATTTAATACACATTCGCTTTCGTTACTTTAGAATAAGTAGCTTTCATATAATTTAATCGCGTGATTTTTTTTTTCAGTAATAATAGATTTAACTCAAATAGTCTGTTGAATTAACTTTTATTGAATTACGCATGCATTTAATGAGTACATTTCTATAATATAAATGTCTAAAACTACTTTATTATATTTTACATTGTTCTCCTTTACTTCAATGTACTGGGCATGACTTGGCACAGCAATTTCTTGAGCTTCATCGCAGCTTCAAACCATTCCTAAACGGTATCTTTAAAACATCATCGTAACTGTAGCCTGAATCACGTTAATCGTGCTTCAGATTTTGAAGCAAAAGAAGTCATTTGGTGCCAAGTATGGTGTTGATAGCATGTATTAGTGGACTGTATATAAATTGACAAATATCAAGTTGAAAAACTTAACAACATTTATTTTCTTTTATGCATAATAATGCAGCTTAAACGGGCAAAGAAGGGAGTAAGGATTACAATTAACAATTGACTGCCTCTTTGATCGGGCAGAGGAAAAGAGACTCGGTGTAGAACGAGTGCATCCCTATCGCTTACTGATTAGTACTGGGCTCTCGCCACTGACATCACTTGGCGCTGCAAATGCTAAGCCAGTACAAATAGACAGAAATATTCTAACCGAGACAGAACACTCCGCCCGGCATTGGAATTTGATACAAAAATTTCAATTAATTAGTTGTTGTCGAATTACAATATTTCAAAATTGATAATCACATAAATAGTTTAAAAACTGAACTACGAAGTTTTTAAAAACATTACAACATGAAAATAATTACTCAAACAATATATAAGTTGACATAACAACATGTTACAAGATATATACATTTCAAAGTAAGCCATATAATTATCTTAAACATACAATCATTATTAAAGTCTTATAATGTATAAACTGATTCCAAATATACATATATATATATATATATAGTCAATAGAAATTTGAATATTAAATTGGCAATAAACAGATCTTTGAAATAGATCTAGTAAAAATCCCTGAAGCAGTAGGGAGCGTCTCCAAAATTCTGCCTAAAGCCCAATGACAAGGAGGTAAATTCTCATCCTTAAATAAAACCATTGCACCTGTTTGCACATTGGATTTGTGTAATTGCCATTTATTGCGCTGTTGCAAGTGATTGAAGTAATCTGTTTGCCAGCGCTTCCATATTATTTGAACAAACTGTTGTGAGCTGCCACCTTGACAACCTATTATCAATAATCAAATTCGCTGAAACAACCTCGTATTTGGCGTACATTTACAAAAACACTCAATCGATTTCGAGGGCAGCTAGATACATATTTCGAGGGCTGTAGCTGCCCTCGAAATCGATTGAGTGTTTTTGTAAATGTACGCCAAATACAAAGTTGTTTCAGCGAATTTGATTGTCACATTGGCGTGTTTCTCTTCTATTGCTATTATCAATAATTTCAATACGTTTACGCTCTGGTATAGAAGTTTTGTAGTTAGACGGCTAACTACAAAATGCCCTGGCGTTAAAACTTCAAATTCATTAATATCGCTAAACATAGGTGTTAAAGAGCGTGAATTTAAGATTCCTTCAATCTGAGTAATGATTGTGAGAAATTCTTCTATAGTAACCTTAGTACATCCCATTGTTCTTCTAAAATGGTACTTAAAAGATTTAACTCCCGCTTTCCACATTCCACCAAAATTCGGTGATCTAGGTGGAATTAATTTCCACACTATAGATTCTGAAGTGAAATAGCTCGATAACGCTTCATCTGGTTTTCTGATTAATTTTTGTAAACGCTTTAACTCTGCATGGGCTCCCTTAAAATTTGTAGCATTATCTGTAATGATTAAGGAGATTTTTCCTGTTCTCGCCCAAAACCGCTTAAGAGCTGCAATAAGGACATCAGACGTCAAGTCTGTTACTATCTCCAGATGGACTGCCTTTGTAGATAAAATTATAAATACAGCAACATAAATTTTAGAAAAAAATGCCCTTGCGTTGACCCTTGAATTGTACATGAATGGTCCGCAAAAGTCAACTCCACAATTAAGAAAGAGTGAAGTAGGAGTTATACGCTCAGTGGGAAGATTACCATCACCTGATTTATTGCAATTGGCTTTTTTTTAAAACAAATCATACAAGCATGAACTATCTTACGAGCCAAGCCCTTGCCGTGAATGGGCCAATATTTCAAACGCACCTGATGAAGTGAACCTTGCGCTCCAATATGTAGGTACTTCTTATGAAAATATTCAAAAATCAATGCAGTAACTCTGTGTGTAGGAGACAAAATTAACTGGTGTTTAAAGTCAAATAATAAGTTTAAGTTTTTTAATCTTCCCTCAACTCTTAAAAGATAATTCTCATCTAGAAAAGGATCAAAACCTTTTAACTTACTTTGTGCAGGAATAGGTTTACCTCGCCGAAGAGCTGCAATTTCCGAATTAAAGGCAGTTACTTGGACGTGCCGTATAAGAAACTCTTCAGCCTTTTACATCTCATCTAGAGTTAAATATCCCTGCATCTTATCCTGAGATTTACAACTTAAGATAAACCTGAAAATAAAATTGAGAAATCTGATAGTTTATGAAAATCATTGGAAACGTTCAGAAAAGAGTCTATAAAATGTTCATTCATTGTCAAAGTCAGAATTGGATACGCTGATAGTACTGTTCTTTCTGATACTCCCCGTCCGAAGAATAAGGAATGCATTCTGGTAATGGATGTTGTTGATTGAGAAACTCAGGACCTGTCCACCATAAAGAATTAGCCAAAAGTTCACTAGCATCTGCTCCTCGGGATATTATATCCGCTGGAGTTTCCTTTGAGGCAACATGACCCCACTTGAATTGTTTAGTCAGAGTTTGAATTTCAGCAATTCTATTGCTCACAAAAGTTTTGAGCTTGTACGCAGGCGTGTTTATCCATGCTAGAACAATAGTAGAATCACACCAAAAATAAACATTATCGATGCTTAGCTACAGAGCTGTTATTACTTTTGACAACAGTCTGCATAGAAGTAATGCTCCACACAATTCAAGACTTGGAATTGTCACATACTTTACAGGAGAAACTCTGAATTTTCTACAAAGGAGATTGGAATAATTTATTCCATCAGTGGTAGTACAACAAATATAAATAGCCGCACCATAAGCCTTTCCCGAAGCCGAAGACCCATGAATCTTTGTTCTAACGGAATGCTCAGTTAAAACATACCTGGGAATATTCAATTGATTTATTAACTGAAGCTGGGAAAGGAATTTTTTCCATTCACACAATTCTTTGGGAGGTAATTCCTCCTTCCAGTCCAGTTTCAGCAGCCATAGTCTCTGCATGAATATTCTTGCCTTCGTTACTATGGGTCCGATGAGACCCAAGGGATAAAAAAGCTTAGCTATTTCAGATAACACCTGACGTTTAGTAAAACTATCTTAATTATTCACAACTTTTTTGAAAGTAAAGTGATCATCCTTCGGTTTCCAGAGCATTCCTAGCGTCTTAACTACACTTTCTTGAGACTCAAATGAATATTCCTTTGCTGAAATATCATGCAGCAGCTCAAGATGATTGGACACCCATTTATGTAGCTCCATACCTCCACGACGAAGTATTTGTACTAATTCGGACAGTAGGTCCTTTGCTTCTTCTAAAGTATTCCCTTCTAAAGTATTCCCTTCGGAGGCATATCATCCATATAAAAATCTGTAGATGTGACAGCAGCCGCCCGGGGAAAATGGTTCTGTTCGTTAGCTGCCAATGCCTTTAAAGTTCTCGTAGCTAAGAATGAAGCGCTAGTGGTACCGTATGTTACCGTTCGTAACCTATAAACTTGAAATGGTGCCTCGCGGCTTGACTTCCAAACAATTCGCTGTAAATCTCTCTGCGATGGATGGATGAGAATTTGTCGATACATCTGTTTAATATCGGCACTGAAGGCAAAGCGATGTTTCCTAAATCTGGAAACTGTTGAAAAAAGATCCGCTTGAATTGCACCTCCGTTCAATAGAATTGAATTTAGCGAATAGCCACTGGATGATTTACACGATGCATCGAAAACAACTCTTAATCGAGCTGAAGTTTTCTCCGGACGATATACTGCGTGATGGAGAATGTAGTAACATGTATCACAGTTATCCACAGGCATAACAGGTTCCATGTGATTTAAGCTTAAATATTCACTCTTAAATTCCTTATACAAATTAGCCATAGTCTTATTAGTATCAAGACGCTTCCAAATTGCGTTCAGTCTCTTGATAGCAATTTCCTTAGAGGACCCGAGCATAGAAGTGGCATCATCCTTCATAGGTAATTTTACTATGTATCTACCTGTTTCATCACGCGAGTGTGTTTTATTAAAATGCTCCTCGCAAAATACTTCTTCCTCATTCTTTACGACTTCATTACCATCTCCTGGAAAGAATTCTAATTCGAAAACTTCTTAATTGCATTATCGAGATTTGATTCATTTATCAAAAACAGTAGGATTGATTATTAATAGTAGGTAGGACGCCTGTCATTAAATAAAGAAATTCTGTGTTTTGCATTATTATGTTTCCATTGAGCGCTTGAACTCTACCTTCTTTCAAGATGTTAAAGAATAATTCATTTCCTATTAATATATTGGTTCTACCAGGTGTATAGAATTTAGGGTCTGCTAATTCAATGTCATGCGGTATCGCTATATTAGAAATATCCAGTTTTGTTGAAGGAATTGCATCTGTTATTTTCGGAATAATACATGGTTCTAACTTATGAGAAAAGGTTTCTGTTTCGTTCGAAATATGGGCGAAAGTCTTTGCCTTGATTGAATGAGTTGATTCACTTGTTCCCGAAATGTGTGTTCGAATGTGTTCAGTTTTCAAGCCCGAAAATTCTGTGCATTCTTTCGTGATAAGATTCATTTGCGAACCAGAGTCCAGCAGGGCTCTTATTCTGCAGCGCTGTCTGAACACATTCGTCACATAAATAACCACCGTACTCATAAGGACAGAGTTTCCGGCCCCGAAGTGGCTGCAAGACTGTGCATTTCTTGCTGTATATCACCCGACGCTTCTTCGGAGGGGTTTGTTTTCCCTTGGTTTGACGAAAGGCAGGGAGTGTCCTTTGGACACTAAGGGTTATTGTTCCTATGGAGAAGGGAATGATGTTTGCTGGAGCAGCGGCTGCACGAAAAGTTTGAATTGCATTCTCCGGTATGAGTTTTTAGACAATTCACACATAATTTGTTATTTTTGACGATAATAAGCCTATTATCAACATTCATTTGTTTGAATATATTACATTTAAAAAGAGTATGGTTTCCTTTACAATGGATACATTTTTGTTTAGTTGGAATTATTTGAATTTACAACAAAACGTTTTGGTTTTACACCAATACTGAGTTTAGGCGGAAATTTGACAGGCATATTTTTATGGATGCTTTCTAGCACCAAAGTTTGATTTTCAAGGAAACTTAAAAATTCGTCCAGTAATGGAACGTCTTTGGATTTTAAAGTAAGTTCAAACTGCTTTCGAATTTCCTTGTCAATTTTCTGAAGGAGAATATTCATTAATATTGCGTTAGACAGCCTATCGAAATCCTACTCTAGCGTTTTTAAGGCGCGTAGATTGCGTTTGATATTGTCTAATAACCGGCGAAGTTCCTTAGGTGATTCTTGTAGAATTCGCTCCTGGCACAAGATATTCTGTATATGACAATCAGCTATCGCTCGTTTATTTTCATAACGTAATTCTAAGGCTTGAAACAGTGACTAGTATGTATGTATCTTCGCAATTCTCGATATTTTTAGCTTCTCCTTTAAGAGCAGCCTTTAAATAATAACGTTTTTGTGTTTGACTTAGCTTCTGATTTTCAGCAATTAAAGACATAAATTGGCATTTAAAATCATGAAATTCTTCATATTTTCTAGAGAACTGAGGTAGAAGTATTTTGGGCAATTTTACATTAATATTTTCAACAGTGTTACAATTTACTGGCAATTACGTTAAGCCAGTACAAATAGACAGAAATATTCTAACCGAGACGGAACGTATGGTGAATGGAGGGAGCCTGAAATATCCGCATTATTGAACAAAATATGGGAAATATGAGCTTTGTTGTGCTTTTTTAATTGCTAAGAAAGTATTTAAAAGCCTTCATTCTACTTATATTTACATTATTTAGTAAGCATCTGCATGAATGCAAAATTTCAAATCCCTCTGGAAATTTTCTACAAGAAAAGTATCATATATTTTTGACAAGGCTGCATACAAAGAATTAGATCTAGAATATATGAAGTATTGCCAATCGTCCTCAATCAATGCAAGAAATAATCAGGTCACATAGATTTAACCCTCTGACCGGCAAGGGGTGTCGTTAAGAAAGCCCAAATTTTCCAAAACTACCGTAAGAAAAAAGTTTTTCTTGATTCTAATACCAAAATGAAACTTTAAATCTGGATTTATGTACTTTTAATATACTGCCTTAATTTCTTGGACATATTTTAAGATGCATGTATGTGTACTGAAAGATGCCGTTTGAATAATAATGTACTTGCATTCACATTCGTTGCTACTTATTTTCTAGATAAATCTCATGACGATAAAGCTTTTAAAGACGAGCAACCAGATGGTACGTTTTCGATTACCTTGCAAATAACTATAGCCTCTTCAGGAATTGCAAATATTACTCATGATTTAGTAAATCTTTTATTATCAAATTAAGTTACAGTCCAAGCTACTAGTACCATCACGAGCTTAAATACCAGGCTTTCTGTTCATGGAACTTTCTTTTGCCTGTTTTGCGCCTTGTCTAAGCTATTGTTTTTGCTTCGTCTTTTACTAGACGCCGATGTAAAATTATCATCGTTTCATTGAGACTTTCAGTATGTTTCAGATAGAAATTTTTAGCTTAGAGGTAGGTAGTTGTTTCCGCGTTATCAGTATGGAGAGAGGTCTGGACTGCTTTAAATTTTATTTATTGTTTTATTCATGCTTTTTTTCTCTCAGTTTCAGGTTAATATTTGCGCTTATTTCTGAGAGAATCGCGCACTTTGAAAAGAATGAACCAAACTCTGAACGGTCACTGGTAGATTTAAACAGTTAACAGTCCTTTAATAATCATAAAATTTATTATTTAGTACTGTAAACATAGATTAATTGATTCGTTCCGCATAAATTCCTTTGAATAACCAGAATAAAAGAAATAACACTGTGATTGATACATGTAAATAAATCATCAGAAGGGATTTTCGTAGGCGTGTAGACGGAGCTATGCAGATTCTTTTTACGTTAAGTGGTTTTGATCTGGATGATATAATATTTGTCTAAATCATCACTGCTTAGCCGCTTTTAGGAAACACAATGTAGCAGGCAGATTTTCAAGCAAAGAAATCTGATTATGGGAGAAATCGCTAGCCATTAAAGCCATGAGGCACTTCCTAAAATGATTTATCGTTGCAGGGCAAGAAAATGTTTTCCCACAGCCTACCTTCATAGTCACCTCTGTCATCCTTAATCGACAGCAGACTTGATTCGGCATCCTTCGCCGCCTTTTGTGTCAAAACATTTGCTTTTAAAAAAATTATTTTCAGCAGATCAGTAAGTAAGGAAAGATCAGCAGCATGTCCACCCTCAAATATGGATAAGATTTTTATGCAACTTTTTTACAAGAATTCGCACAACCCACTTTTTTCTGTCAGCGAAATCCGTAAGGCAATATAAATCTGCGCCTTTTAATTTTCAATGAAACTGATCTATTTTAACCAAAGGCATTAACCGTGAGAAATAAATTCGCGTGATATTTTACTGTGAACTTAGCAGATATTAGAAATTATCCCTTATTTTCAAAATTTTGTTCGGATAAATAAAATAAGCCAAGAAACAAAACTTTATCAAATTTCTAGACTCCTATAAAGCACTAAGATAATATATTGCTTCTTTCGAAAAGCTTAGGTTTCATTAGGTTGGACTTTTGCTTCTCATTTAACATTTCATTTTAAAATAATGCATTCTTTATAATTAAAATCTTTATCATTCCCCATCTTCTCCTATTTTCTTTATTATTCCTTTCCTTTATCAATCTTTATCACAAGTAAGATGTAAGGAATCGTCTCTTTCTGAATTTGCTATTAAGTGTTTACGTTTTCTCAATTTAGCAAAATATTTTATTAGTCCTCTTCAATATGTTACTGATAATATAAAATTTGTTCTCAAAATAGCAGTTCCTCAGTATCCTCTCCCTGCTGTCGAGAGGTAGTGTCGTGGACAAGCTGAAGTGGGTCTTCGGTCTGTACGACATCAATGGCGATGGCTACATTACCAAACAAGAAATGCTGAACATAGTCAGTGCCATATATGACATGCTGGGCCATTATACAGATCCCGCTGTCACGGAACACTCCGCTAAAGAACATGTAGAGAAGATATTTCATGTAAGACTCATGTATTCATGGATGTTTTATGCAAATGGGCATACTTAGCTCAATGATTTTTAGCACTTTTTGGAGCTTGTAAATTAAGAAAATTGTAAATTTCTTTTAAGCATGTTAAAGTAAATGAAATAAGTTCTTTTAAAATAATTTATTTTAAAGTAAAATAAACTACTTCAAAAACATTGACACTGTCAGTGATCAATAATTTCAATATTACCCAACGTATAACCCATAACATTTTTCCAAAAGTTCATAATTGCCATATACGAAATGAAATAAATAAATAATTAAAATATTCTGCTAAATTTTCCTTTATTTACCTGAAACTTATAATATACTCTAACTGCCGATAATGTTTTGGGTAAGAAACTAATATTGGTTAAGCGTATATTTTATGATTTGAAAGCTGTGTAAAAAATATAATTTAATTGCAGTGAATCAGAATAATGCCTTAGAATCATGAACATAGCGTTTTTTGTTAAGAGTCTAATATGGTTTCTCAATATTTGTAGCTGAACTTTAGAAGAAAAAAAGATAATAATCACTTAAGATCTAATTAGTGTTTTAATTCCTTTGCATGGCAAAATCTGAGAGCTTCATTAAAATATTCTGCTATTATTTCTCCTTATTTGAAGATAGGAAGACACAAAAGTCCAACTTCTATTACTGACAGCGAAAATCCTCTTTTCCAGCTAAACTCCACTACAATATTTCATGAAACATGACTGCTTTCTTTTCTAAGTTCTTGAAGTTTAACTTATTTAAATAACTCCGACATGGGAATAGCTGTAATGGACTGGCGACGGTTTGTTGCGCTGTAGTAACTTGGAAATTCTTTATTGTGTAGATAAAATGAGGATGTTTGAAGACAGATGTGGTCATAGATTCACCACATGAAATTTTTATTTCTTGATTAAGTTATTCTTTAAATGCAGTATATGATTCACACCATTATGGATGCAATATGCACCCCGCAGTGAAAGTTTAGCCCATCTTGAGACAATGGAGGTTACAGAGAAACGAGCCGCGAGTTTCTGAAGCAGCAAAAGTAAAGCGGGAATAGGATACTCATTTAGAAGAAGTGTGAGATTTCGAGTCAAAATTTCATTTCTAGAAGAAGTGATTGGACATAAAATACCTGCAATGCCTTTATTAGTAACAGTCTAGCATCCTTTAATCACTGATGAATCTTAATACATCAGTCAGTTAAAGCGGACATGCCCAAAAGATGGATTATGCTTGTATTTGAAGGAAGTTTTGGGGGTTATCCAGTTACGGGTGAAACAACGAATTACAATTGAAATGGCAACAAAGCAACCACAATTTCAATAAAAATATAAAATTTATGATGTTAAAATATTAGTTATAAGCCTGAAAATTAATGTGGTAACAAATTTTGAGATTTATTGATTGAAGATTTGATTTGAAATTTGAGATTTATGGTTATTTAAAATACGTCATAGTGGTATAAAATTTTTCTGTTGTGACACTCTTTGCAAAATTTTGGCAATTCTTACCTGAAGAATCAAAATTGTCATGTTGGCTTTCCAGAAACAAGAATATTTTCCAGATTAGACTCAAATCATAAAAGGACTCCAAAAATGCAGTGTAAAAAACATAGAAAATTTTACTAATTACAATTTGTAATTATTTAACAATTATTTTATTTAAAACTAGCCGCTGTGCGGCCAGCCTTCGTCTGGCTTTTAAGTGTACCGGAAAAATGCCTAAAGAGAACACCAAACATTAAATTTGAAAACTGCGCAGAATTTTACTCTGCAGAACAATTTTATCGAAAAAGAAACAAACAATGGAAAAAAATTCAGTTAAAAATGCATTACATATAAAAAGCATACAATGAAATAAGCAATATCCCTTAATACAAATATTAATTATCCTAATAAATAAATTAACCAACTTCCTGCTGCCTTCTCTAGACAAACGTCCAGTATCCAAGAGAAACATTAAATTTAATAACTGCACAGAATTATCGCCCTCATTTTTCCGGGTGGCAATAGTGCTGATATCAGCAACAATGGCTGCGTGCCATTGTTGTTCACATAATGAAAGAAAATCGTCAATTTGATACTATTTCATAAAAAAGAAAAACTCATTCGAATTTTGAAAAATCGATGTGCACTGGCTCTTGTCTAGATGCATCCTGTGTACCAGATTTCATAGGCCTGGGTCTATTAGCTTACGCGCAATACGAACGAAAGACACCTACACACACAGAAAGACTCGTCTTTTTAAATATAGATCTGTAAATTAATTAAACAATTTACCTTTGCAAAAAGAAACAATCATTCAATTTCTTAAACTCTTCAATAGAGTGAAATCTCGCTTCGCTATGTCTTAAAATGATGTCTTAAAATGACGCCACTATGTCTTAAAATGACGCAATTTCGTCAGAAAACATAAAATTAAAAAAAAAAATCTAATTCGAATTTCGAAAAACTCGCTTCGAGGTGCACTGGTTCATGCAAAAAAATCATGCAAAACTTTTCAATATCTTACAAACAGTGTAATAAGCAAAAAATAGCATGAAAGAAAGTCAAAAAACAAAACATTTCGCGCAGAATTTTACTCTGCAGAACAATTTTATCAAAAAAGAAATCAATAAAAGTGTATTATATATATAAAAAATGACGATGAAATATGCAGTATCCCTTAATACAAATGTTACTTATCCTAATAAATAAATTAACCAACTTCCTGCTGCCTTCTCTAGACAAACGTCCAGTATCCAAGAGAAACATTAAATTTAAAAACTGCACAGAATTATCGCCCTCATTTTTCCGGGTGGCAATAGTGCTGATATCAGCAACAATGGCTGCGTGCCATTGTTGTTCATATAATGAAAGAAAATCGTCAATTTGATACTATTTCATAAAAAAAAACTCATTCGAATTTTGAAAAATCGATGTGCACTGGCTCTTGTCTAGATGCATCCTGTGTACCAGATTTCATAGTCCTGGGTCTATTAGCTTACGCGCAGTAAGAACGAAAGACACCTACACACACAGAAAGACTCGTCCCTTTAAATATAGATATATAAATTAATTAAACAATTTACTTTTGCAAAAAGAAACAATCTTTCAATTTCTTAAACTGTTCAATAGAGTGAAATTTCGCTTTGCTATAGCCCATTATGTCTTAAAATGACGCGATTTCGTCAGAAAACATAAAATTAAAAAAAAAATCTAATTCGAATTTCGAAAAACTCTCTTCGAGGTGCACTGTCTCATGCAAAAAAATCATGCAAAACTTTTCAATATCTTACAAACAGTGAAATAAGCAAAAAATAACGTGAAAGAAACTCAAAAAACAAAATATTTTGCGCAGAATTTTACTTTGCAGAACAACTTTATCAAAAAAGAAGTCAATAAAAATGTATAATATATATACAAAATGGCAATGAAATATGCAGTATCTCTTAATACAAATATTACTTATCCAAATAAATAAATTAACCAACTTCCCTTTGCAAAATCTTAAGAACTCAAATGGTATAAACAGATTAAAAACTATCATGCAAAATTTTTTATAATTAAAATTATATATAATTAAAACATAATATTACAATGAAATAAGCAATATCCCTTGATACAAATGTTAATTATCCTAATAAAGTAATTAAACAATTTACCGTTGCAAAAAGAAACAACTTTTTAATTTCTTAAACTTTTCAGTCTCTTAAAAACAGTAACATAAGAAATACGATGAAAAATTGTTGCCAAACCGAAATTTTTAAAAGAATGAAACTATTCAAAATGATGCAATTTCATCAAAAATCTGTCAACAACAATAAGAAAGGAAAATTGTTGCCAAAACTACATTTTAAAATATCTGAGATGTGAGAAGTGTATTCGGAAGCTTCATTTAAAAAATTTTAAAAAAATACAAAATATTATTATTTTTCCAAAATTCCTTTTTTAAAAGGAGTCGAAAGGATTAAAGTTCAACGTGTCCAAAAATCAAAGGAAAGTAAACAGCACATTTTTTAAAATAAGTTTTTTTAAAAAATATTCCACTGAAAAGGTGTTAAGCTCACCTTCCTAAATAAATTCGTATTGAATCGATTTATTGAAATACGAAATTTATTTTAAGTTCGTAAAATAGCTAAGTGTCTACGCTTCACGACGATGTAAAAATGAAATGTATAGAGTGAAATCTCGCTTTCCTGTAGCCCATTATGTCTCAAAATGACGCGATTTGGTCACAAATCATGAAATAAAAAAAATTCTAATTTAATTTCGAAAAAATCGCTTCGAGGTGCACTGGCTCTTGTGTAGATACACCTATGTACCAAATTTCGTGGCCCTGGGTCTATTAGCTTACTCGCAACACGAACGAAAGACACACACACACACACACACACAGACTCTTTGTTTTATTATATGTAGAGATTTTATGGTATGTATTTTCAAAATTACATTTCTCCTCTATTGTGTTTTTAATACTTAAACGTCTCTAATGGCTTTTCTAACCCATAACCATAAATTAAAGCTTTTATCCCTTTGAAAGTTAGAGAATACGTAAATCCAAATTCTAACTTAAATTAGCAGTAGCCCCTTAGTTCTTGATTTTAGTTTGGATAGTTTCCTTCACTATTCTAAAAATAGTAATTTTTATAATAACTTTTCTGTACTGACTCATTTCAAAATTAATCCGCTTCATACCATCTTACGTTATGTACAGAGCAGGGATATGTTATAGCTAATCACTTCTTTGAGAGCTAAACGTTTGACTCTATATCTCACGCTTCTTCTAAGTGAGTAACCTAACTTTAAACACATGACAGAAATCGAACTTTCAATACAAAATAGAAAACAAGGAAAAATTTCACTTATCTTTTTGGCTTCTATACTCCTGCATCCTCTTAGCGCAGAACTCTTGAAATGTTGGAGTCGCCAAATTTCGGACTCTCAGTCGTCTCGGGCGGCTGGTATTTGGCTCTGGACCTTCTTTTCTTTTCATTCCTCTGTCGTTGAAATGGGGAACTTTTCTTGTTGGTTGAGGATTTTGGAATTCCAATTTTCTCTTTGTCTTGTACCTTGCCGACCTTGTTTCTGAGTCTTTGAAAAACCTCTTGCTCCTTTTTGGTTCCTGGGAATGAATAGACCTCGTGTCGTAAGGTTGCTTTCTTTTCATGGGTGCTTCCGGTTGGCATATTCTTTTGGCATCTTCTTGCGGCTTGGGTTCTGTAGTTTGCAGTTTTCTTTGCCTATGTTTCAAGAGCCTTTTTCGCTGTCTCATAGGCGCTGGCTCTTGTTGAAGGGGAACTTCCATGTGTTTAGTACTCCTCGTTCTGGCGGAGTTTTGATCTTGTTGAAGTTGCCTTCGTTTCGCTATGGTTTCTTCAGTGTTAGCGGCTTTTCGTTTGGTTTCTGGGGGATCTTTGTTGGCGACGATGAAATTAAAATTCTTAGTGCTGTTTCAGGAGCGTGCAATAAATCTTTTAAGATTAGAAAATCCGTACGACTATAAAAGGGTTTGATCGATGTTTGCGACAGATGAATCCAAATCCTCCCATCGGGTTTGGTTGTGCTTGAGAAACTGAAAGGTTGGAGGGGTCAACGGAAAATCTTGAGTACCTAGCGGCATATTTCGTTAAGAACAATTTCGGGCACAAAATGTGAGGTTTTTCTATTTAAATCTAAAGTTCTAATTTAGAATCCCACGAACACTAACAAGCAAATAATCGCTTAAGTGTGTGAACAGAACACGTAAGACTTAAAGAGGATTTATAACCCTTTATTTTTCAGAATATTTACAATCAGTTTCTACTTAGAACTTTATACAAAGCCTCCGCTCGGGTTGAACTTAAAATAAGCAAGGGCCTAAGGTATGGCCGAGTGTAACAGCTAAGAGAGACGTAGTCAGAAGGCAAACGCACGCTAGTCAGGGAATCAGACTCTCTCTCCTGAAGTCGGTGAAGTCACGGCTTAAATAGTGCTCTTTCTTATTTGCATTAACTACGTTTCTGAATTTACATTCTGGCAGGAAATTGTAAGCTGAAATTAGAATAAGATAGGAAAGATGTAAAACTTAAAATAACTGTTAATAAACTTAGGATAAACCTTGCAAGTCTTCAAAATTATCTTTTGCGATGAGACAAAGAAGGAACAGTTATACAGTTTTAAAACAGGCCGAAAGGTTTTCAGGAAAAGATGTGTAATTAATTTATTTAAGAGAAGGGTGGATATGATTCTTAACCTTTTGGAATTTTTCAACAAAAAGTGTAAAGAAAATTTTAGAGACATTTATACCATTAATTTTATAATGAAAGTTTTTGTTCCTATTAATTGTACTTTCATGTGCTTTACTAAAATCATGCTGTGCACTAAATGACAGTACATGTAAAACTCAAGTTCTTCTTTATAATTTAGTGTCTTCTCTCTCATCCACAGCAAATTGATTCGAACAAAGATGGCGTAGTGACTTTGGACGAATTCATGGAATGGTGTCAAAAAGTAAGCTTCTTGCTCTCACATTTCGGCTATTTTTGCTGCACTTTCTCCTTGATAAAATTCGAACTAGAACTGCAAAATACAATGGTATAAATACCACAATCAAAATGTATTTCAAGCCCTGTAAAATGTTACACAGAGAAGTGAAACGACTTGACCTCCAGCCATTCCCGTGGCTACTCAGTATTAAGTTTAAATACTCAGTTGCTAAGTTTTAAATAATGATAAACGAATTTTGTTTCCTGTGTATGGCCAGTACAGAACATTTTATGCATGAAGGATGGAAATGAAATGAAAGTAATTTAATCTCTAAAAGAAAACTATAACGCCGATTGATGTCATCTGTTTGCTATTTTAAAGTGCTTCTGTGCAAAGTATTATTTAGCAGTTTTTGTTTTCTCTTCTCCATGTAACATTTGCTAAATTAATAGGAGGACGCGTATAGCAATTAGCATGTGGTTGATGACTTAACGTTTCTTCGGTGAACCACTTAAATTACCAAACGCACAAAACAAACAGTATTAAGGAAAGAAATGAGATAAAAGTATGAATTTCCAGGTGAAAGATAAACGTAATTTTGATTGCTTTTACATTTGAGAAATGAATGTTAGTAATTAAACTTAGAACTACTATATCAACTACTCTTATATATGCTATAACGTTACTACGCTATAGCATATATAAGAGAACCTATCGCATTCTCTTATATATGCTATAGCATAATAACTGGTAGCACGTTTAGGTGAAGCATAGGTGTTTCAAATTCCGGCGATGGCACTGCTGAATTTTCTTGATTCATTTCTCAAAAAACATTATTGACTTTATAAACATTAAAAGAAATTTTCCTAATTTATTGAAGCCATTTTAAACTTACATTTTATTTAGAAAAATACTTTCTACATTGTACATCTTCCTCGAATATGTCTAAACTCGTACATTTTTAAACTTTCTTCAGCTTTATGAAAACACAGTAAAGTATGCTAATAAAAATTAATTTCATAGCTATAATTATAAGATAAACACACGTGTAAATATTACATTAAAATCAAATTGAAATTTGAATTCAGAAATTTTTGCATTTATTTAACTTATTTTTTATTCCTTGTGTTTATAAAGAAATTTAGTTTTATTATATATCCAATGCTGAATGAAATCAGTTAGCTCTTTAAAAATAATAATGATAATAATAAAGTCACATTCTATTCATCTGTTGTGATGTAACTGAATGGAAGTAGTTGTAGATGAAACTACTTAACAAACATATTTTCAAATATATTTCGAGCATATTTTTAGTATGTTTGCTCTTTTCTCGCATTTTTAAGCAAACATCTGTATTCAAGTTTTGCATTATTCGCAAAAACCTAGCAAACTGCATTTGGGTAGCGAAATATCTTATTACTTACTATATAAATAATGTATACTGATTTCAGTGCTGATTTCAAAATGAATAAAAGCGCTATCTCCAAAATGTGAGTTTAATGTTTCTAAAACGGTTGCATAAATTATGAATTCGAACTTTAATTCAGTAAATAAATTTTAAATACTGTTAATTAAACTTTGCTTCTCTTTATCCTTTAGGACGAACAACGCACGAAAAGTCTCTTCATGCTTGACACTATTTTGTGACCCATCGCTGAAATTTGTGCATCTAACGATATTTAGAGCTCGTGACAGGATTTTTATCGGTCAAGTTTTCCATGAACATCTTCTGCCTATCCTGTCTTTTTCAGTGTATTTCCTAACTAGGCGTGTTTAATCAACTGCAACACTAAGGAAAAGATTTTGATTCATCCATTGAAACTAAATGCGAATTTTCATACAGCCATAAGAAAACAAATTTCTGTAAAGAGTTAATTATTTTTTTAAATATTAATCTTGATTGTGAAAGTATGCTTAAGTATATTTATTATAAAAATATGAAGCTATATTACCACTCAATGACTATTTTTGGCTAATTGGAAAATCATTTTCTTAAAATTGTATTTGAATTTTGTGCATGCTAATTTATTTATATTTCTTGTAAATATGAATAGAAAACCATTACCTTTCTGGAAATTCTTAAAAAATATGAATATATCATTTTCTTTGAAATATTTATAGTGATTAAATGTTCTAAAAGTATTTATTACTTTTTAAGGTAAAAGGTGAAAGTAATTCTTATTTTACCTTTTACCGATCAATTTATCAACTACTTACAGGAAAGCTTCTTGTATGTGATAAATAATATTTATATCTCTTCCAAAATCAAAACTGTGCCAAGAAAATTTGTATCCTTCTTTTCTTCGGTAATTTGTTAATTAAATGTGCAGTTCAACTTTATGAAATCATTATAGTTTTTATAGGTAGTTACCAGATTCAAATTACACAGCAGAATCATTTTACTATACCTCAGTCTATCGATACGAATCAGAATCAATAGCAGCATGTTCAGTTTCAGAAACAAATTATATTTAAACGTTAATTACTTTTACTTTATATTATCTTTATTCACAAATCGTAATGAAATCTCTCTATCTGTAATGATACAGAAAATAATTATTTGTACTCATGCATATTTTTCAAGTAATTTGAAAAATAAGGTATCTAAGTTCTTGTGAAAATATAGTACTTTATAGCTGCAGTATTCTTCAGTAGGAAAGAGAACGTAGAGCCCAACTAGAAACGAGGGATAAAGTAAAATAGTTGTAATATGTAACAAAGAAAAATGCAAAGACTCATTCATATCAAATATTGACAGATATCATTTACATACATACTAGTACCTTCCCTAGAATTATGTTAACTTATTCCGTATTGAGCCGCAATGGAACAAACGTGAATCATTCTCCTGTAAACTTAAGGTACAAAATAAGAGGTGCAGTTTCCTTACATGGAATCTCATTTCATAAAGTAAGATGCAAAACCTATAACTACTCCAGAGATCATATCCAGATGTATGCGTTTGTATGTAACAAAAACTGACATAGAAATAAATAACACAGAATTGCATTTAATAGTTTCCAAACTCATTGTGCCCTAAGCGACAATTGAATTTGTAAGGTTTATCCTAAGTTTATTAACAGTTAAGTAATGATTCCTTCCTATCTATTCTAATTTCAGCTTACAATATCCTGCCAGAATGTAATTTCATAAGCGCAGTGAATGCAAATTAGTAAGAGTACTATTTAAGTTGATGCTTCACCGACTTCTAGAGAGAGAGAGTCTGATTTTCTTAACTAGAGCGCGTTTGCCATTTGGCTGCATTCTCTCTTAGCTACTACGCTCGGCCCTACTTTAGGCCCTTGCTTGGCTTTGCCAATTTAATTTATATTTAGGGGCCAACTAAGAATTCTGATAGCTTTGGCTATATCTTTCAGATAGCTTTAGTTAAGCTTAGTTTAGTTTAAATTCATAATTATTTAAGTTCAAGCCCAAGTGGAGGTTTTGCATATACTCCATGCTAGGGGTTGATTGTATTTATTCTGCGAAATAAAGGGTAATTCACCCTTTTTAAGTCTTACGTCTTTATTCACACACTTAAGCAATTATTCGCTTGTTAATTTTCGTGGGTTTCTAAGTCTGAACTTTGGAATTAAATAAGTAAAACCCCACAAATTAATGTAAATCATTCTTCTGTAAAACTAAGACGCAAAGTTAGATGTCTGGATTTTTTCCATGGAACGTCATTTTATGGCATAAGGTACAAAATTTATTACTACCTGAAACAGAGATGGAATTCAGATATATGCATTTATAAAAGAAATACAACTGGCATAGAAATAGGTAACATAGAATTAGATTTAAAAGTTACCTTGCGTACGATACATATGCACATACGCACCTGTAAACTTTGCTTCTTTTTTATCCATAAACATTTTTATTTACATTCACAACGTTTAATCATTCTTCTTTAATACTTTTGAAAGGACTGTAGAAAGTTATGCGTGGAAACTGTGGTTAGAATTTTCAGATTAAAATTCTGCTGATAAAAGTATTTTCTGTAAAGCACGATTTTGCAAATACCTTAAATGATGGTTAGACAATATGTCCCCAAGGCTGACCTTTCCTTTTTACATGGTAATTGTTGTAAAGATCACAATTTTCTTTTTCTTTTTTTTTTCTTTTTTCTTTTTTTTTTTTTTTTTTTTTTTTTTTTTTTTTTTTTTGCTATAGTAGGTCCAAAATTAACATTAATATTTTCACTTACTTTAACGAACTTAGATTTCCTGAATACTTTTAGCATTGTGCAAAGTTAAAGTGCAGTTACAACATTTCGTCTTTCTTGACACAACTCGACCGTTATGTTAATTCACATCAAAACCAGCAATTTTGACTTGAGCGTTTCAAAGTTAGGTTTAGACGTCAAAACAAACGTTTTGTTAATTCGAGAGAAAAGTAACCACTTTTGTTTGAAAATTTCAAAGTCAGGGTCGAATATCAAAACAATCGTTTTGTTAATTCAAGACAATCGACATTTTATTTGTCAAATGACAAATGTTGTACTGTAAATTGTCGAATGGTAAATTATTGTACAAGAATGATTGATGACAGTGGATGATTCTGTAGAATAAATATTGACTTACTCTCCCAAATGATAGATACTCGCTTTACTATTATTCATTCATTATACGCTCGTTAATTTTGTTAATTTTGTTCTTCATAGGTGTATCATTTACCCAGAGTCAATGGATAGAAAAGCCAAGTGTCTTTAGTCTTGCCGAGTGATATCTCCTGAATTTTTTTAAATGCAGTCAGTTTGCAACCACAGTCGCTGTTCCTACAGGAGATGCTTTTGAAACTCTCTAAAATGCTCAGCACAACAGACTCCCTTTAATTTCCCCCTTAACAAAATCCATAGATTTAATTAGTTGCAAAATTCATTCAATTTGAAATGAATAGTTTTCTAAACTTTTATTTTAACACTCCAGTTTTTTAGAAAGCTAGACGCATAAATGGTATCTTTTCATAAGAACTGAAACAGCCCTGATAGCAAGTCAAAACAATTGAGTATCTGCTGTTTTTAAATAAATCAAAGAAAATTTCTCTTATCTTACACCTAAAATGTAAATATAAAAAATATTCTTTGAAATCCATTTTTAATATTGTATCTAGCTCTACCTTTATAGCTTTCTGAGTTTTATTTCAATATCATTGTTTCATAAACGAATTTTTCGTATCAGTTATACTAATCAGCTTAATTTTCAATTTCAATTTTAATTTTCAATTTAATTCAGTCAAATGGCTTCAATAATTTTGGTTTATTTATATCTGATTAAACTTAACACAAATGAAATTTTAATTGCAAATATCCGCACATCTTTGGTGTTCATATCACTATCAAGTTATTAACGTGACTGATAGTCAACCTGTAGTTTCATCAGTGGATCTCAGTTACTAGATTCCTCTAATTTTGCACCAATTCTCTTGTTGTACCGAGTGTCAGATTAACTCAAGTGACAGCAACATAGAATTTAACATCTTTATAGCATGTCTAGATTTTTCAGCATACACTGGCCTTGAAGTAGATTAAATATTTAATCCTGCAATGGAAATGTATAAATAACGTGTTCTTCTTGTAAATATCACGTAGTTTAATATTAGGTTGCATTTCATGCCCATTTCCCTTTCTTTCCTTTGTATGAACTTGTGATTTGCATTTCGGAAACAACAACCTCTTAAAAGGAAGCTGCTAGCAATGAGAACGTTTACACACATTCACTGATTTCTTTTATGATAATTAGTGCTTTATAATTCTCTGAAAATTAAACCATTATAGTACGATATGAAAATCAAAGGAGTAGCATTACATCACGGCGATGTTTGGAAACTTAGCTCTTGTATCTTATAATATATTTCTTCCTGCTTCTTAGAATGCCTTCGCGTTGTAGTAATTAGCACGCTCGACGCGTATTCGAGACGTCTGGGGTTTTAGTCCCTGTTAGGGCATTGCTCATTTTTCCTGTCTCCTGCTCCGAAATAACCTAATGACTGTACAATCATATTAACCTAATCTGGCATGGAGGGCATAGTTAATGCTTTGACTTCATATTCAGGAGGTTATTATTTCTAAAAACGCATCTTTAAGTTTCACAAATCTGCTATTAAGAAACACCTTTAAGTCTCTGTTAAATGTTTTCTGACTAAGAGCTTTCTCTCCAAATGCTATGCAATGAAGGTAATGTAGTTGAATTGCAGCAAAGTTGCAATTAAGACAGCGGTTAGATTCTTAGCTAAGAAAATGTCTGGCTTTTGGGAATTTGCAGTATCTGTGCATCAGTACCAAGAGAATTTCTTAGTATTATTACGAGTGATTAAAAGCCAACAAGTCTTAGTCCGTGAGTTTTATTTAGAATTGTTGTTGGTTACGACCAGTGGAAACTTAGGATTAATCATACATTCTTTCAGATTAGAAAGTTCAAGGTGATGCCATGTTTTACAATGTGGGTGGAGGTACCCCCAAAAAACTAAACAGAGTTATTTTCATGCAATTATGTTATATTTTTTTCATTTACATGTTTAATCTCGTTTCCAAGTATTCTCCATCAACATCATATATCTAATTTTCTCAAAGTTTTTTTTCCCTTCTAGAAAATTTTATTCAAGGCACGCAAATATTCTTTCTACCTCGTCTAAATCACTGAATTACATTTTTATCTATTAAATTGTACTTTCTATCCATTGAACAAATTTTGAGAACTTTCTTTACCCGCGGATACAAAGAAAAGCCGCACTGAGCAAGATTTGGTGAGTAAAGCAAGTAAGATATAAGCATCATTTTGATCTTTCTCATGAATTACCAGATGAAAAGATTTTCTTCAGAAGCCTTGCGAATGATCTTTTAGTGATCTTCCTGTTGCAATCTCCTGAATATTTTCCTCGGGTATGCTTGTCACTGAATATTCAAATCAAAGCAATTTTCATATAACATTTCGCCATTTTTGAATTGGAAAAATCATTCTTGGTTTATGTTGTGATTTACTCAAAGTATAATCTTAAATGATTTACCGAAGTACAACAATGGTTTTAGCTGAAGGATTTCTTAACAAGGAAAACACATCACACACTTCCTTTACTTTTGTGACCCTGCATCATAAAAGTCGCAATACACTGAGAGTGGAACACACACAAATTATCTCTGAAGAAAAATAGTTATAGCTAATTGATGCTAAAGACGTAGGCGGTGGAAATCCTCATCTGATAAGACCTAGAGGCACGATTCATAATTAAGAAATGCTTGCGTGTAGTATTACCATTCTTTTTATATACCTCGCTTTTATGAACGTAGCATGTTTGATGCTGGAGAGAACAACATTTTTTAAGCTGTAACTCACTTTCTTTCTTTCTTTCTTTTTTTTTGTAATTACCAGAAAATGGCTAGTAACAAAGGATATTGTCATTTATTTTGGTTTCTCTTTATGTGGCTTATACATTTATGCTAAATGAAATCCTGCTAGTGCTGTAATTCTCCAAGTATTATTCAAGAGTAGACCGCAGAAGTTATAGTCTATCAGGGTTAAACTTTATAAGTTTCAAAATCCCATTAAAACATAGTTGGTAAAATTCTGAAGTCCAATTTAAACATCATGTATATATTGCAACCTCTTAATGCAAAATTGTGCGTAAAATCGCAACAAACACATCTCATTCAATCAGTTCATAAAGAAAGTTTTAAAAGTAGATGTTCTGTGTTTACCTTTCTATAATGTTCTAGGTTTCTACAGATTTTCTTTTGATGTTTGAGAATGGAATGTCAAAGAGCACGATTTTGGGTGTATATTTATTTCCTTTTTTTATTCTTAACAGCGATATTAATCAGATTAGACCAAATAGTAGAATAGTAAACTATATATATTCAATTAATATTCAATTTTAATTTTAAATCAAATCCATTTTCAGTTTACAACTAAAAAACTCATTTGAAAGATATATGATTCTGTAAACGTTCTAGAACACTTCCGCAAAACCACGCATAAAATCACAAAATCGCGTATGATCTCAACAACAAGGTAATTCCGATTCTAAAACGGTGTAACCTCTCATATTACTTCATTGCGTTTTTAGGGACTGTCATGTTTAAAACTACTAAAAAATTTCAAATAATAACACATTCTTATGCTGTCAATGCATGAGTGTCATTTTGCTTATCATGTCATAGCTGTTATACACAATCATGTACTACAATGCAATATACAATTGAAGAAAATGTAACCGGCTTGAAAAAAATTTCAAATATTTCTTATTACGCATTTATTTGGTAATGGTATAGCATTTTTTAAATGTTTTCATCAAGTATAAGCAGACGTTTGAAAAAACATATTAATTTGCAATTGAATTGAGTTTTATTTTCCTTGTTTTCACCTTGCTAGTATATGCACAAATTTTCTGTTTTCCTCTAATAATAGTAAACGGTGTGGAATGACATAGTGTAACAGAAACGTATATAACGTAATTACATCAAGCAATATTAGTCCTTTTTAATGTAAGTAAGTTTCATAAATAACTTTTTTAATTAGATTTCAAACTCTGAAATGTTAACATGAAACAGTTACCTAAACGTTTAATAATAAAACTGAATATCAACCTAATATCCAAATTTTACTTTTATGTAATAGTAATACCAGGAATTCTACTTGTTTCTTTAGTGTTACTTTGACGTAAATGAGAAGACTCTGCATTAGCGCCCCTTTATTTCTAAAAACTTTGACGTCATCTTAAATCCTTGTTTGTTTTGCATTGCTTTGACTGCATAATTTAAAATTCTTAACGATTTTCATATTCAAAGATATAAACGAGTGATATAAATACCTGTACTCAAGTTACTTTAATACGAAATTCTGTCAGCTACTTGAGCGTTTCGCTGCTTAGTTGACATTTAAACAGATATCCTAAATTAATAGCAATATCTCGAGGCAGTAAGCTAGAAACAAATGTGGAAATTTAAAATGTTGATAAACAAGTAAAATTCAGAAAGCTTTTCCAATTTTAAACTCACTTTCTAAATATTGAAATGTATATGTGTGAAATCTGGAAGCAGTTACAGACTAATACTCGCTAGAATAATTAATTACAATTAATTAAAGACATGGTGTTAATAATGTGAAATCAGAAAAAATGCAGATTAATGTAAAACAAAAACGCATGTTCATATATTTGTGTATGTGTGTGTATGTTTCTGTACAGCAAGTGTCGCATTATCTTTTGTCTCTCACAATGCTAGTAAATCGTTAGTAGATTAATAAGATAGTAATGTAGTTATAAGTTGGAATTATTTTCTTGTGTTTAATATAATTCATCCACTAACTGTGCAAAATAAGCTATTTAAGACATCGCCTGTAGAATATATCAAATAAAATTTAATATTTTCTTGAGAAAATAGAATATAATTTTAAGTCAGTTTGCTATTATTTTAATGAAATTGTATATGTATAAAACTTCATGTTTCATGATTGTAAAGAGCTTGTAACTTGCACTTATTGCGTTAATATATGTGATTCACGGCTGTGGATGCACCCACAATGTATATGATGTTTCAATTAGTATAGTATGATTATTGTATAAAAGTCTTCTTTACAGATTAGTATATTTTTTAGAAGAATTTCTCTCACATGTGATATTATAAAACTTCAATAATGTAAATAATTTCCAATTGTTTGCAAAACGTGTGTGATATAGACATTATAAATATTTGAAATTACTGCATGTTTTATTGCTGGATTAAAAATGGATAAATTATTTGAAGTTCAACTCTTGACTGTTGCTTCTTCCCTTTAAAATCATTCTTTTATTTAATATCGAGTGTTTATACAATACGATAATAATTATCATTATTTATAAGCAACTGCTTTCAATAACGTCTGTTTGTTAATCTACGAATAACTATTACATCATTCACTTAACATAAGCAAATTCAAACTGTGACACGTAGCTAGCAGAACAAAATAAAACATGATTTAAAGAAGAGAGATAATATTCTTTGATATCCGCTTAGTTCTCTGAGAAAAGGGAATTAACAACGCCTTGATACTTAATCATCAAAAAATAGTTTTCCTTAGAAATCTATTTTTAGTAGGCTTTAATATGTTTCATCTAGGAAAATAGTTTTCAAAGGAAAATAGTTTTCAAAGGAAAATAGTTTTCAAAGGAAAAATTATTAACAATGATATTTTTATTGGAGGAACTATCTGTCTAAGAAACTTATTAAGTATACCATACAAATTTTCATCCAGGAAACGTTTTAAAAAATTAAGAACGCCTTTTACTTTTTGCTCCAAAAAATAAAATGTAATATGCCAGCATACGACTTTTGATAATTAGTCAAACGTTGCTTTCCATATTTCCCGCGAATTTTGCAGATCCTATTTCTGTAAACTCTTGAGATATAGAAAACGTCATTCTTATCTCAAAATATTTTCCCTACTTAGGATAAATAAAATTTAAATAAATATGAACACTTTTAAGTAGAGAAAAATGACAGTTCTAAGCCAGGGAGCGGGAGTTGAGGGAGCTCCCGAGAAGGAATGGTCAGCCGCGGGAGGGAGGCTTATCTGAAAATGGAGATAGGAGAGCCTTATCTGTCAGTGGATATGAGGAAAGTTGTTGATACATCAGAATGAAGAGAACTGGTTTCTAGTTATTTTCTTTAGAATATGCTTGGTACTTATACATTCTTTATGGAATAAAAGGAATTGTAAAACTATTTTCTTAAAGCAAAATTTTTAACTGTAGTTAAAGATGAATTTGAACCAATGATTTCTTTTGTACAGATTCAGAAATTAAAACTTTGTTTAAAATAATAATATTTTTCATAATAACCCTTTCAGAGTATCAGAATAATTTCAGAAATTTTTTAAGAATATAAAGTAATTATTTTCTGACATTATGTGTAATTCATGAATTAAAGTCATAATATTATTCTTATAATTGATTTCATACTTTTGAACTTTAATAACATTTATTTTCCTTTAAAATTTGTGCCCTTAGTTTTAAACGATTTATTTTGCGAACATCAGTTTTATTCATCTTTCATTATTCTAAAGACTTATATTGTTCGTTATTTATTGCCCATCACCTCCTAAATTTGCTAGTCCTCTTTTGATATTTATGCTATTCCATAGTTTTAATATTCATCTTCGGCTTCTAAATTTATATTTTGTTTAAGCCCTTATATTCCCTATTATTTCTTTTAGTTCTTATTTCTTTTCTCTTGGAACCTAATTTTATTTGTATCCGTATCTCAAACCAAACTTTATATGACCTTCTTGAATAAAATACTAGTATTTGATTATTTTTCTGAACTGGAGGCAGAAGCTTGATTTTTCCTACTTTCACGAACGATTCCACAACATTTTTGCCTCTTATCTTACTTAAACTGTAATTCCTTAAGTCAGCTGATACATTAATCACTATTAATACACATTTACAATACCAGTACAGATTGCACAAATTGGAACGGAACTGTTACACTGCTTTGAGTGAGATATTATATCGTCTCTTACTTCCTTACTTCCAATTCAATGCATATAAACTAATGTATTTTCCTGAAGGTAGAAATTCGTTATAAGGAATTTCCATTTTCACACAATCCATCTATGTAGATAGAAAGTTATAAAAATTACACGAATTAACGTCTTTTATTATCAATGTACTATTATTTAAAGTTTTTTTTTCCCTTTCTTCTACTATATTGAAAATTTGAAATCTTCTAAAATGCTGAATGTACCCCGTTTTAAGATATACAATCACAAAAATTTATATGATTTGGCATTTTAGTTAGAATTTATACAAATAAAACTGCCACATATTATTTTATACTATTATAAATGAAAAATATCCCAAACTGAACATTCATATTTTATACTTTAATTAAAAATGATGCTTTCATTATACTTGAATATAATTTTTCAAGGCATTTTTTCTCGTGTATTAGATATTTAATTTTTATGTTGGACACTACTTTCTGTAAACCTCTATATGAAGCTATTTTCGCAGAATTATTCCCGTTTCCCAAATTATGCATTTGATGGATGCTGGTGGTTAGAATAAAACAGACTTTCACAAAATATCCTAATAAAATATTTCCACTAAACTATTCAGTGTTGGAATCAACATATTAATTTTAAAAGAAACAAGTACTAACAAGTTCAGTACTGCCTACAAAAATAAATCTAACGTTGAATATCCTCTTTTTAAATTTGAAATGATACAGCTAACTGATAACAGAAGTTTTACACCAAACCGACCTTAGGCGTATTTAATTATTTCTCCTATTAAAAAGTGTATTGTAAATTATACTGAATGACACAATAAACTTCTGCTTCAGAAAACTAAATTGAACATGCATCGTGTATTCAGATTTAAACTAGCTTGAATCTAAAAATAATATAGTTTGCTGTGTTGTTCTCCCTACTGCACTATAATTTGGATACAAGGGGGTTTTCCCACTATTTTTTGTTATATTTCCCACTGAATTGTAGTAATATACTGAATACTGAAACTGATAGAATAGTATAAAAGAAAATATTTTAATTACATTTAGTAGTTACCTTTAGCTGAACGTAAATGGTTATTATGATAGACAATTAAAAGTAAAACATATGATCTTATGATTTATTGCCTAGCAAAATTAAAGTGTTTATCTTGGGTTGATATCTGACAAATACAAAATTTATTTTAAATCCTCACAGTAATAAAAAATGCATATAAAAATACGCATTCAAATTTAATATGGATTTAAGTATTGGAAACAGAAGAATGTAAGGTTCATTTGAGATAAGCCACAAAAAAATATTAATTGGAAAATCAGAGCGAAAATTTAAAATATTTTTATCACAAAATATTCTCAAAATTTTGATTCTGCGATATAGATTTCCAGAAATGTATACAAGGATGGCGATTTAGTCTCTGGTATCAAATAAGACTATTTGTAAAATGTTTGGAAATCGCAAGATGTAATTTGTAAGGTGTGTGGAATGTGTTCTCCCAAAATATACAAACCCGAGATATTCGCCTTTCTATTCGTTTTGCTTCGGTGTCAGATAAATTCTATATTTCTATATTGCATATACTGAAAATATGAAGTCCCAGAAGCTGAATTCTAGTGTACATTATACGCATAAAACTTTCTCCTGCATTTAAATTTTAGCATGCCCTATATAAAAAGTGTATGAAACGATAGAAATTATCCATGAACAACTAAGATTAAATTCAAAGAATGAATCTGTTTGAAAAACAATTTTTCAACTTAAATAATAACTGATATGCGGACTAATTTTCCTCTTGACGTTTCCTGAGAAGATATACAAATCAAGAAATTTTGAGAAAAGTCAGTACAAAGAAAATTACGTTTTATTAAAATACTTTGTGAAAAAAGAAAAAGTAATTTTAGAAGAACTAATCTTAGTAAAATGCTGTTCAACGAAAACAAAATAATAAAATGGAATATTACACTAGAAACAAAATGTTAAAAATTAACTTATTACCAAAAACTAGAAATGGGGCATTACAAATTGTAAAATAAAAATATGAAAACATGAAAAATAAATTTACGCTTGGGAATATTGTTGAAACTGTTCAACAAATGTATGAAAAATATAAGTAAAATGTGAAAATAAATTTACTTGTACAGGAAATTTAAATGAAACTTGAAGACATCAAATAAAATACTGGATGAAGAAATAAAATGTGAAAAAACGTTTACACTTTAATAGCTTGAAACGTAATTAACAACTTTGAATAAAATTTAGATGCTAAAGCAAAATTATTATTATTATTATTCATTTTTAACAAGAAGAAGATTTAGAAAAAATAAGACATTTAAAAACATACTTTTATGAAGCACAGATGGAATGAAAACGTATTTTGTTTTGAATAAAACACAAATCTTCCAAAGACTAAAATTCACAGGGGCCAGGAGATGAATTTCGTTCCCTACATGTTCTAAGTACAATTTATTTGCAACATCTTACCACATCAGTACGAAAATAGTGAAGCGCATTAAGGAGCCATTATTTTAAAATATCTCATTTTACTACAGTGAAACGCATTCTGATAGGGGTCTTGAATATTTTGCACTAATGTAAGTAAACATTTTCTATCGCTCTTTTCACCATTTCCGTCTAAGTGAAAAATCACAAAATGTGTAACTATTTGAAGCTATTGATCCAATTTTAAGAGAGCTCCGTCTGAAACAAAGGAAATTTTAAACAATAGGGGATTTTTGTACAGAAAAGTGTATGAAAAATTTAATGTACTGCCCATTTCACTTAATATGCTTATTCAACAATACTGATACTTTATTTATTCATTTTTTTTAAATCATTGCTCCCACAGAGTTATCGTTTTCCAGTATCGTAGACATTTAGAGGTATTTTAAATGAATTGACCCTATTTTATAAGAAACAAGATCTTGGAATATATAAATTATTTTTAAATGCTCAGAGGAATCACAACCATTTATTTAAAGTAATTTGAAAATTTTCTTCTGTGAGGGATTTGGACGAACATATTGCATTATTGGAACATTGCTTTGCATTGACGTATACAGTACGTGGTTCAGAAAAGAAGTAAAATGTAATTGCATATGAAGTGAATATCAAAGGGGAAGAAAAACAAAACCTCCTCTTCTTCCGTCTAGATAATTTTAGGCTACTTTACAAAAGAAATAATTTTCCCTTGTTTCAATGAAATGTCATCAATTCGTTCGGAGATTTTCGTTAAATTTTAGGAATCGCTCTGCGTTTTCACTGAAAGGTAACCACCAGAAAGTTTCAGGTTTGGACAAGCTGCGAGAATTTTCCATATTTGTGGGTCGACTTTCAAAGATTTTGTTGTCAATGAATTTTATTACTTGCCAAATATTAAAATGTTTACCGATTTTTATTAGGAATGTACCTCCTTGTTGTTCATTTTCTTAAACAGTATATCCCATAAACGACAAAATTCTTCAATCAAGTTAGAGAACATACGATTTTTTTTTCTTAAAACCTACATATCTATAGATTTATACGAAATGGAGTCTTAAATATTTTATAACGTCTAAAGGTGGGTGTAACTAAAACTGCTTCTTCTACTCTCTCTGCCTAGTTAATATATTTGGTTGGATTTTGATTTTAGCAAAGCTTTGTTTGAAGATACAGCACATCTGGGGTGAGTGTAAACGTTCATTTTGTTTCTGCACTTGTCGAACCTAAATATCTAGCGTTCATATCCTCTGCCCGATATACAGCCGTTTAGAGCAAGCGGCAAGTGCTTTATCCAGAATATCTGTAGAGATTACATCTTTGTTTTCATCTACGTCTCTTGCCGTACAATTTCCATAAACCACTGGTCCGAACGAGTATGTGATAAAGCAAGACATAAAGGAAAGAAACTGACATAAAGCCTGTAGATGTACTAAAATTAAAATCATAAATATCGTAAAGCTCTGTAATAATTGATAATTTTCCTATCTGCAACATGAATTGGAAATATTTTGCAGTAATATATTGGATCTCTTATACAGCAGAAATCTTTTCAATTTCAATAAATTTTTCATTTTAGAAAGAAATGATGCGAATTTTACAAGTCTTAGAACTTCGAAAAATAATATCGAAAACGTGTAGAGTATCCATATTAAATCCTTTAATGTTTGTTTTCTTGTATAAAAACAAAATCTTGAAAAACGAATTTTGAAAGATTTTAGTTTATTAAAATTTATGAGTTGACGAGTAATTTTCATTTCGGAGTATTTCACAAAAGTTTTTGGATTATTATCATTTGTAATAGCTTTCAGATCTTTGGGAATATCGTCGCTTTCCCATTACAAGTTAAAGAATTTCCGGATTTTATCTTCGACTGCTGTTGACTGTGCAACCTATAAATAAACACGAAAATAATTACTGAAAATAACCAATAACGTTGCATGATTTAATAAAGTTATCACAAGCTTTGAAGATCAAGAATTCATTTGCTTTTCCGCTTGTTTTTAATACAATATATTTCAAATGGCTGAAAGGAAAACCTCTATGAGAAATCTTGATGTTACAATGCAAATTTAAGCTGAGCATTTTCTTCGAAAGCAAACAGCAATTTTTGAAGACACTCATGCAATTACTTAGTTAATTTGGCTTTCTAGTTATGTTTATATTTAGAACAAAATTTAGACAAATTAAAATTCATGACTTCTGTACTGTCTCCTATCTCCATTTTCAGATAAGCCTCCCTCCTGCGGCTGACCATTCCTTCTCGGGAGCTCCCTCAACTCCCGCTCCCTGAGCTCCCTGTCTCAGAACTGTCATTCTTCCTCTACTCTTTTGTTAAAACAGAACACGAAAATTTGTATACGAACACTGAAGAGATCTATTAGTTATTATCCCATAATTATGTTTCCTCGCCCGAAAACGTGGATAAATCCCTTTATTTTCTTTTGCAAAGTGTAGAAATCGTGAACTCAGTCGTTACATGTTCATCGTTGTCCCTGTAAAAGGCTGATTTTCAAGGAATAGTTATTAATGACACTATAAAGAGTATCATTATAAAAAAATCTTACTTTTCTGATTTTTACAGCATTTATTTCGAAATTTTTATCTGAAAATCTTAGCAATGGAAATGTATAGGGGAACGTTTACAGAAAATTCGTGCACATCTTGCTTAGATACACCATGTAGCAAAAACATTCTTCACATTGACCTGAGGTAGAACTTGCGTTTTGCACACAAATGGATAAATTCCATGGGTAAATCCTGAGACATTTATCCTGAAACAATTTATGTTTTCCCTTTACAAAGCATGTTTGTCAAAATTAAAGACAATTTGAAAAAATAATCTTTCTGCTTAGAATTTTCACCCGATGCCCAATAATGTAATTATTTGTGTTAATTATATCACAACTGAATGCAACTGAACACAAAACAAAATGCACACATTACATGCAAATGAACACAAAACTGGACTTCTGCGCATAACCTCACGGAAGACGGAAATTAGGCGACAGACAAAGGATTGCGCTAGAGATGTATGCTGGAATTCGTGAGTGTATTACTGTTTAAAGTTATGTTCAAAGAAACTAAGAGATATGTGACCGTGTATTGTTAACTGACGAGTTCAGTTACAGCTTGATCTCTGATTTTAGACATAATTTGATCTAGACGGAGTGAATAATTTGCAACGTGCCTTTCCTTGTCCATGAAATGTCTTTGTGCCAAAGACATCTATTATCAGAATACGTGGGAATAGAAATATTACTAGAATGAGTGACCAACTTCCTTATCAGACTTGAATTCGACTGAACAAATGCGGAAGATTTTAAGTAGTCGAACTGCAGCATGATGCGCCTTCCCCGGATATTCCAAGATCTGTAAATTACCTTTCAGAACAGTTGCGCGAAGTTCTACGATTTATGAAATCAAGATCTAAGACCTGCAGTTCCATCAGAGCTGAGCATAACCATATGTAAAAAATTGCCAACCAAAGGGGATTGTGGTTAGTGATTCTGACTACCGTACCGAAGGTTCTAATCTCGAAGAAGACATGGATATTTGTAAATGTGCGGTGTCTTTGCGGCATGGGGACACTCTAAATATACGGCGAGCTGAAAGTTCTCTCGTGTGGATTGGTGGAAGAGGAAGAAGGGTGGGAGAGCCTTGGACTCACCACCCGAGGTACTCTTTCTCAAAATTGGGGAGGACATAAGCAAAATTATTCTGTCATCTATATGGTGCCCATCACTCTTGCAAACGACAAGCGTGTTCTTTTACCCCTTTCCGAGATGAATTTCGTGAGCTTTTTCTGATGTCAAACACGCAAGATTAGTCACAAAAATAACAAACGATTTATTGGAAAAAGGGAGAGATATTCCCCTTCCCTCATTTTTAAATTTCTATAAATGTGACTTTAAATTTAAAATTTGAGATTAGTCAGCTGTCAAACATGGTTAATAATACTTTGCGTTGCATAAGACTCTGACTGTCTGATGTTTATAGGGGCATTGTTAGAATGCAGTTATCAACATCTCACTCAATCCTACCTAGTAAAGAAGTGTAATTCTGTGCACTTCTACGACAAAGATATTCTCTGCAAGATATGTGGAAATAATAATTTAAGAGTTAGAATAAGACAGGAACCTGAAATCTTTAGTGCAGTAGACTAAATCATCAACATGAGAACTGAACATACTGTCCATGAGGTAAAAATGGTTTTCAGCTATAAGCCTATTATTTGATACTAATCAGTTATTCATAATTTCAGTCTTTATCCTAAGTTTTCGTTTCTGTTTCCTCACCAGAAATGTTAATCAGTTAGACACAACTTAAGCTGATTTTTTGGATTGTGGCACAGAGCGTGTCTCTTCTTGTGGACATGTTCCGTAGTTCCTGCCAGTTCTGGTAAGTTTGTAATTATTTGGCTTAGCGTTATGACTGCCAACTTTCGAATTATTACGCCCATTAGAGTTTTGAGCGAACTCAGAGTAAAATTTAATTGTGTAGCCCTTGACTATTAGTCTACGTTTTAAATTTGAATTAGATTGTTATTTTATTTTAGTTACATTGCCACAAGTGGCGGTTGATCCTGTTAGCAGAAGAAGCGCATTTACGTCCAAGTTTAGTTTTAATAAAAAGGTTAATAAAACCTTTTCAAATCTGTGTATTTACTTCAGAAACACCGATAATTAGCTATACGTCTGTTAAGAATTGGATTTTGGAACTAGTTTATACTCCCAAATAAAATCAAACTCTGTACAGTTACCAGTCACAGCAAAACTGCGGAATGAGAGATCAGGATACATTCTCACGATTACAGATAGCAGGAGTAAAAATTATTCTTATGCATAATAAAAAATAAATTGTTCGAAAACCAAATGTACTGTTAAAACTGTTACTATTGCTTCATTTTGTACTGTTACATTTAAGGAAATTTCACTACAAAGCCACTATTTACTAACAACATATTGCTATAATATTATTATTGTCCCGGATATGGAGTGAAGCTATTATCTATATATTGTGCACTAGGTACTACAATTGGGTGATAATAATGGGTATTTGAAAAAACCTAAATGAAAGTATAATATTTAAGTAGGTCTTAGTATATGTTACTCAAGCCTTACTCTTGCTGCGAGTTTTAACTCTAGATAAATAACGATGCAATAAGCACTCAATTAGCATATTGCAAGTACTGTGTAAATTATATTTTACATGTTTTATGTTATTTTTCTCCATATTTATAAAACGTATTGGACTTTAAACTTTCATCGAGAAATTGCGGAAATACGAAGTAACAGAAACAGCAGTTATTAAGAATATCTTGCACATACTGATCCATGCGTAATTATAAATAATTTAAAACTAGTTAAATTAAAGACTGATCCCATTATTTCTAAAATCACAAGTGCTTTTGAAATCATAATGTTAAAACATGTAATATATAAATACATTTTGCATTTAGTGCTGAGCTAGACATAATAAAAATGCTGCAATATCCATTAAAATATGGATGGACTTTAGAAGACCCGCTTATTTACACTCAAAGCAGCATGTTATATAGCTCTGAAGAGAAGATACAAGGTGTTCCAAAATCTGTTTATACTACATAATAATACATAAATAACAAAAACATTCATAACATCAAAAGTTTAACAGGAGTTCAAAATAGCCATTATTTGCCTGCCAAACTATACAACTGAATGACAAACAGAGAATATGATTATTACGGAAAGGGAATACAGATGGTCTGAATGGTATGATTTGTATCATCTAACGTCCATAGATGTAACGTCCGTCACTCGAGGTATTTTGTGAAAGTCTGCGTTAGAGTCTTCATTATTACTTTGTTTCAATCCACTAAATTTGTTCGAAAAACATGTAGTGACAGCAACCATTTTTCGTAATCTGATGCCTGTCACCTGCAGAATTAAATTCATGAGATTGAATAGAAGAGATGTGTGGAACTAAAAACTAGAAGATGGCTTCACTAGACATTTTACATTTGATGGTGCAATGTAAACTTATTACAGATATTTTATCTTCAAATACATAACATCCAACAATACATCTTAAGCAATTTATTTGTTATTACTTTTCAAAGAGTTCAAACATTTTATTTTTAGATAACTTTGAATATCAGTTTATAATTTGCCATTAAAAAAGTATATAAGTTATAATTTCAGCTATTAATTAACACATTTTTACAATGACATTAGCTTAGCATTTTTGAGATCTCACAGAGATATTCCTGAGTTTCAGTTTGATTATTACTTTTAAATTAAAAATTACAACCATAGATTGACATAGGTGTTATAGAGATAATACGTGAATACCAAACTGATTACTTTTCTTAGAAGTGGAAAATGCAATGGGCTAGCAAATTTATCTCAAAATACCTCAGAAATGCTTCTCTAACTGAAGACAGATGACATTGTTTTACATCCTATGTTGCTCAGAATAAAGAATAGAAATTCATAACATACATTTATTTAAAGGCAAATAAAAATAATAACCCATATAAACTAAAATAGTAAGCATAATGTTAATTACATAACTCATAGACGCCATCGACTAATAGTCGGCCTAATGTTGGCATAATAGTATTGGAAAAGGTGCGTGATAATTACCAGACTCTGTTACAGAGACTAGAACGTGGTTGGCACAATGACGTATAATACCCCTCTTAGAAAAAATGAATAAAACGTTTACAAAAATTTTAAGATAAAATAAATTATTTCAAATAACTCCAGTGACTCTACAAAACGACAGCTCGTTGAAATGATCATTAGCACATTTCAACATGTTTTCATTAAATTAGCTTTCATTTATAGAAAAGAAACTGAATTGAATAATGTGTCTGATTGTATGCAGATGATATCTGCCATAACGGTGTAAGGTTTCATTTAGTTTTATTAACCAGTTATTTTATGTTAATTTGCTTTCCTGTTATTCTCGTTTCCCATCTTCCTGCAGAATTTAAATTTCTAGCTGGCTTGTAATCAAATAAGGTACAAAGGAGATAGTATTTAGAGGAATATTTTAGAAGACTGAATCAGAGCATGCTTCGCCTATTGAAGGACAAGTTGCTAAGTTGATTCGCTTCAGAGCTCTGTTCTTCAGCATGTTATTCTAGAAATTAGGCTTGTCACGATGACTTTAGGTCAAAGCCAACTTGTGCATTTCTCCATCTGTATTGCTATTGGGCTAACTTACTTAGTTAAGTCAAAATCATTCCTTTTGTTTTAACCTAGAAAAGGTGGATATTCTGTAAGCACGAGCGGTGCCTTCTGTTAACTTTGATTTGAATTAATAAAAGGGTCCTTTATACCCTTTCTCAGTTTATGTGGTACTTTATAAGACATAGTTATAATTCGCTTAAGGCATTAGAAGTTTCATACATTTAATGCTACCAAAGAGAACGCAACTTTATTACAGATTTAGTAACATAAAGAAAAGCAAAAATGTTTTCTTTGCATAAAGTAATTGCTCGCAAGCATGATGTATTGCGATCACAGAAATCACTCTGCATCTGTAGACTATCTTCAAATCTCTGAAATGAAATCGCAACTTAAAAAAGCGCTTCAGGAGCATTTTAGAAATCTAGCAAACAACGATGGGACAAAAGAATGCTATATAAATTGACTTCCACGAAACAATCCCGAAGATGTAAACTTTTTCAGATATCAGATATATGCATATACTATACATAGCATCAGAAGGAATGTAAAAAGTTAAAAGTTAAATAATTTTTCTTCACATTCCATCTTTTATGAATTCAGTCCTATAACTTTGTCACATTGCATATATATATATAGAAAGAGATAAATAGAGACAGAGGCTTAAATAGAAATATATGATGCCGTTATTTACATTAGGCTTTGAATGGGGTTTAAATTTAATCGGAGCTGTAAATAAGAAGAGCTTCGGCTCCTAATCTCACAAATCGATAGAAATATAAACATGATATTATGTGATTGCTGAAACAGCTCATTTAGAAGTCAATCAAATTAATACTGATACTATCAGAAGGTTTGTCCCATCTTTAATGCAAGCAAAGGAAGAGCAAAATACTCAGGAAGACTTTGCACAGCTTTGATCCATGTCAAAGTGAGATTATTTCAGGAAGAAAGACTTTTTTATACTATGGCTATCTGGTCAAAGAAACTAGATCTATGCTCATACCTAAGTAGCTCGATGGCGTGGTAAAGTCTTCGAGACGCTTTTGCAACCGTCTCGAAGACGTTGATTGTATACAGACTTTCCCTTCATTGCTAATTGTTGATTGACTTTTCAGTTTCTTTAACTCAAAGTCGTCAACTCAATAAGTTTTTACATACCGCATTCCCGTAGCATGTTTTTCCATGCTTTATGGTCTAATTAACGATTTTCAAGAATAATCATCTAAAAGTGTATTTTTAACAAATAATTAATTAGATAAAAATAGTTAAATGAAATTGAATAAAAATTACGACTTTATTTAGACTATAGTAACTCGTACAAAATATTTAAATATTTAAACCCCTGAATACTTTACTATTTTTGCCACATTGAACTTAGGAAAGAGATCTATTGTGGTAACACCTGTGTCCCTTTCATTAGCAATTTACCCCAATAAAAAAAATTAAAGTTACATAAACTAATGCATACAGATATATGAGATGTTTTCCCTATAAATTGATTCAAGCATTCTAAGCAATTAAATCATTGCCTAGTAAAATATATTTATTTATTTTTGTTGAACATACACGCATTTAATAGCCGTACAGAAAAGATTTTAATTTTTTATAACAAATTCTGCTTGTGTGTTCTTAAACTTTGACATATATCTACTTACTTGCTTTTCGGAAAATCTGAAAAATTGTACATTTATTTAACATAAAGTTGCATATTTTAAGGAATTGTTAATTAGATAAAAAGGATTCATAAAAAAATTATCTTGAATGAAAGCTACAAATTTGTTCAGATCTTTTAATACACAACATAAATTAAATAACACCAGCACCAATGTGAATATCTGCTCATTGTATTATTTTAATTATTTATGTTCTTAAAAAACTTACTGAGTTTAGAAAAAAAAACATCCCGTGTGTTCCTATTTTTCAACAATCCATTATGTATTAATTTAATACATATGTTAAATTTGAAGTTTCCTCTACAGATTTATTTATAAATATTCATCTATTAAGTCAATTTGCAGTAAAATGTCAATATTTGTTTCTGATGAACATATATTACTTTGTGCATGTATGGTGATTTATATTTCAAATGCATAAATGGATAATGATTTAAATTATATTATGTAACTTTAATTTTTAAAAAAATTTGAATATTAATGAATTTTTATCATACTTTCATTTTACACTGAGTAAATTTAATACTTAAAATTATTAATAATATATTTATATTTTTATTTTAGATTTATTTACTTTATAGTAATATATTTAAATGAAATATAACGAAATAAATTATTGAAACTTGCGGGGAGTTCATATCCATGAAGGGAAAAAATTAGTGCCTTCTCATTCAAAATTTAGCACTTAAATTCTGGGGAAAACTAGAATGTTTACCTCAAGTGGTTGTTTCAGGACGTTTCGTGGACGGCGAAAAAACTGCCATGAGGAGACGGCAAATCCTTTGCGTCTTTGTTACGCTCTAAAAAGACGTTGTTATATTTACCACGACCGTTTTGCAATCAGTCGAACCGTTTTGCGACGGCTTCACTAAGTTTTGTGTTACTTGGGATCTGGTTAAGGTGGGTTTAAACATATAGAAGTAACCAGGTAGCAATTTTACATGAATGCGAAGAATATTGTTCAAACTCATCACATTTCTTTATATCCTCAGTACAACGGTTTATTAATATAAATTTACTTGCATTTGTTCTATTATTTTTGATTTTCATGATATTGTTTTAAAGTTAGTGCACTTTTTATTTTTCATTATTCTATTTAATTTTTATAATATTTTAATGTTTACTGATTTATTATTTAATTTAATATGAATCATTGCTATATTGTTATTTTTGTTTACTTTTTACATTATATGTAATTCTTTTATTCTTTCATTTTTTGTATGTGGCTATCCATACGGCTCCGGCACTTCAACATATGGCTTCGGAGCTATTCTGCAGTCTGCTCCTATGCCAATCAGGCACCTGGAAAAAAAATGCTACAATGGGACATTCGCAGTGTAATATGCAAATACCAGCCAATTCCAGCCAGGAATTCCTCTTTCAAATGAACCCTTACTTTACGCGTAATACCACAGAGAATTTGTAGTTTATCAATATTGATTTGTTTCAGTCCTCTACGCTAAACTGTTTACATTCTAACCCCGTTTTATGTATAATTTTCTCCGTCCCACCCATATTTAAAAAATTACCATATATGTTACATTACTATAAATATAATGAAATAGATACTGAGAATGCAAGTTCGTAGGAGATATATATATATCAACTCTAGATTTTTAATTTAAAGAGTGAAATCTAATACTGAAATTAAATAAACCTAGTTAATATATCACTTAAACAAAGTTTTTAAAAAATTCTTTGCTGATTATTTTTCTAGATCATTAAATTTATTTATACAGACTATGAAATATTTATGTTTTCCCAAAAATTATTTAAAGAGTGAACTAAAGTAGTGAAATAATACGAAATCATAAAGTAGCACTCTCTTTATCCTGCATGAATAAGCTAAATGGCATGCAAATTTTTTATGTATTTAAAAATGCAGACTAGTACAAAAAAAAAAAAAAAACATTTGACAAAGTAGCTCCATAAATTTAAAAGCATTTGTTAAATTGTAGTTCGCAGTGCTGTCAACAGATGGCAGCAGTAAAACTGAAACGTTGGTTTGGTTTGTTTTGTGTAAATATTGCAAAGCAAGCGACGGTAATCTGCGTAAGGAAGAAAAAGTTATTACAAATTCATACTATCTGAGATAAAATGTTTCGCATTATATTATTATTATTTCGCATTATCGCTTATTATGCTTAAGATCCGTAAATTTCTGAAGGAAGTAGGTTTTTTTTTAAGTCTTTTATTTTCTTAAATGATGAAAAACACAATAAAAACGCAACAGTTATCGCTTTAAAGCTAAGCAACTTATTTTTTTATCCATAATTAAATAATGCGTAGTCAATAAAACTAATATTGATTCATATTTTGAAGGTATGTGCTATACTTCCTGGGAGCAGCAAGATACTCAGGAATAGCTGGAGAAAAACTCTCACATCGAACTCTGAAATTTTTGTGACAGAAGGGCTAAAATACAAGGGCTAAAAATATTTATTAGATACGTATATTTGTACACTTTTATGTCCGCAGACGAAATTTTGTAGCAATAATAGCAATTTAGCTTTCGTAGACTAAATTTTGAAAGAAAGGTAAATGGAAATTATACGGAAGCATTATCGTGCTATGATTTTTCTCTGATTTTAAATTTACGATAAATCAAGAAGAATGTCTTCAACGTCTACAGTTAGCACATAAAAATGAAGCTCCTCGTACCACTGTATTCAAATGGTTTAAAGAATTTCATAGGGGTCGAATTTCCGTCCTGGATGAATAACATACAGGAAGTCCTTTGTTAGATACAGTCCCAGGAAAGGTATCGGAGATACGAAAAATTTTAACTAATGATAATCGCTGTACTTACCAAATAATACAGAAGGAACTTAACATTAGATCTGTAGCAGTAATAAAATTATTCATGAAGAACTGAATATGGGAAAATTAACTTGTCATTGGATCCATCTAAATTACCTCAAGGAACAGTAAACTTAACTAATGATGACGTACATAACATTATTTCTAAAAGCATAACTGGTAATGAAACTTACATACAATTTTTTGACATTCAAAAGCATCAAGAAAGTAAAGTCTGGGTTTGAAGATAACTTCTAAACCACAATGGCCAAAAGACACCAAACAATAAAAAAACGTAATGAATGCCGTTTTCTTCAGAAGTACAGGGCTGCTCAAAGCCATTAAGTTATAGGGACAGAAGACAGTTTGAAGTCTTACTGATACACTATTAATGGCCTTTCAGAAAATTTTACAAAAATGAATAGCTTTATCATGGTAATGCAGCTCCTCATTCAGCAAGACTGACAGTCGAATTTTTTTCACAAAAACACACTAAAGTGATAGATCATCCACCCTATTCTTCTGATCTTTCTATGTATGTCCTCTGACTATATTTATATTTTTTTCTAAAACAAAAGTTGCGTGGCCCTTGTTTTTATTTTGAAGGTGAGTATGTTGAAGCTGTAAAAACAATTTTTTTATCGATTCCAAGAGCTGGATGACATATGTTGTTGTACGTGAACTGGATAACATATGTTGAAGTTGTAAACATACAATCTTTACAAAATTCGCTTACGAAAGTGCATTGATGTTGGAGGAAACTACCTGGGAGACATCCAAGCCTTGATAAGCTTAGCTTGCACCATTTAGCAGTACCCAAAAAGTGTCATAGTGACTCGTATGCACTATAAACTTTAACTCAAAATTCATGTAAATGATTCAACTTAATCTGAGGAAAAATTATGCTTTGTTTGCTAACACTTAGTTTTAGTTTAACCTTATTCTATTTCTTTTTATCACATGATGTACTCGCTCAGACCTGAGGTTTATGGAAACTGAATAGCTAACGGCCTAGTTTAAAAATAAGATCTGCACCGTCAGCCTAGTGGAACTTGAATCACGTTGCCTATAATATCCGCCTACAGTAATTTTGATGGAGATGGAAAGAGGGGTTGTCTATACTCGGTGGTATTATCCGTTCCAACTTCAGGCGTTTGCAGCTATGAGCTTTAGTCTAGTGTTGTAAATGTCGGAATCTTAGCATCAAAGCAAATTGTGTATTTTGCAAACTTTGAGTTAGAAGAGTTCTTTTAAGTTACGTTACCATTTTAAGTTTTCTAAATTCACAAGAAGTGGCAAATAAAGTTCTGATTAAATTTTAGATTTGAGCTGTATGTTGTTTACTAGTAAAGAGTATTAATTTCGAATACAAGTGCAGCATTAAAAGATATAAAAGGGAAGTCTACCTGCCAAAATGTAACAGTTTAATATTAAATTTAAAATACTGAAATAAATCAATTTTCAGAAATGCTGATAGTCATATAGGCATATAAAAGACTTATTATTATTATATATTATATGAAAAAAATGTGAATTAAACGAAAATAAATTAATGTAAAATGAAAAAACGTTCATGAAAAATATCTGGTTCTCAAAGGAAAATTTGGTGCTATGTGGGAGTTCGAATATGGACTTCCTCTGTACTTTATTGCTCTTGAGCTTCGGATAGTTATGGAGGTGAGAAAAATTGCAGACCACTACCTCTGAGGAATAATCAAATTAGTCTTTGATTATAAAAATGTACTGCCATCTGGTTGCTTTTTGATACACCAAAAGATGATTAAAAGTGGTTATGAAACACGATTTCAGACGAAATAAATTCTTCGGCATTTAGTAAGTGCTACCATCTTGTGGCCTATCACCATATCTAAAAGTTTACTCAATTGGCGTTTGTTAGTTCATGGTATGGGAAATGTTTAAAAAGAATTTAAGAACCCTGAGAAAGTAGAGAAACCGGGCCTCACTTTCAAAGAGAAATATTCCCACATCTACGAAGGGCTTTCAGTAATTTTTAAGCCTAAGAATGTTGTGCAGAATGATGAAACATACTGAAATGATTGCATCATAGTGTAATATTAAACATAGAACATAGCGAAATTTTTTGTTAAGAAAACACATACAACAAGAGTTGTTTGATTTTTGAGAGTTTGTTAAATGTTGCAAGTCAATAATATAACGTTGGCAAAGTCAAATCAGTAATGTAACACTTCGCCAAGTCAGTAAGGTATTGTACTGACTTAAAAATCGTTCTCTCATTGAATTCTAGAAAAAGAATGAAAAACATGTACAAATATTAATGAACTCATGGTTGCAGATTATGGGATATGTAACACCTTCTTGTGCCATCATCAAATATGACTAGATAAAGAAAAGCATAACTCAAAGAAACATAACCTTACTAGGCCGCAATGTACACTTGAGCACTAAAGGAATGCGTGCTAATGTCGGAAAATACATCACGAAGCGAAAAGAATGAGGGCTTCTCAGATTGCTATGTAAATGGATATCAGGTTCGGATGAGTGGATAAAATCATGCCTGGGAATCTGGAAATTTTGAAGTCTCGGTGCTCAGAATGCTGACGTAAGAAATGAACAAAAGTCAGGACGCATATTCTCGAGAAGGATTTTGAATTAAAAAGGTTTATTCATGACTCGTGACAGGAGATGAAACATGGTTTCACTACTGTGACCCAAAAATAAAACAACAGAGTATTTTAATTTCACCCGAAAACACGCTAGATATGCCCACTCCGCAATTTCTATACCCAGAAAACTGCTAAGAACACATGGGCACCATTTGCGTAGGGATGAAGAGAGACAACAGTTTATTGATTCAATTATACAGAATACCAAGTTAGTAAACGTTTATTATGCTAACCTATTGACTTAACAGGTGCTTATTATACTAACATCTTGAATTTTAGGAGAGGTTGTACAGGTACATCAAAACGTGCTGCCATCTGGCGGCCTTTTGATACATCAAAAGATGAACTAAATGCGCCCATTCTGAGTCGAAATAGTGTTATTCTTTTTCATTTGATAAGTGTTACCATCTTGGGTCCTATCAACTTATATGGAAAACGAAAAAATGTGGTGTTTATGAGTCCATGTTTTGGAAAATATTACAAAGACGTTTAAACAATCATGAGAGGGTTGAAGAAAAGTGCTTCACTTTCGAAGAAAGGCATCCAAATACATCTTAGCAAGTGGTGAAATGAAGGAAATGAAGTTTTGAAATAAAGGTTAAATGAAGTAGTGAAATGACAGTTTTTTTGGAGAGAAAAAACACACTGCAAGTGACATTGTTTGATTTTTCAGAGGCTGTTAAATACTCTCAATCAACGCTATTAGTTAATATTGAAAGTCTCAATCATTGTTTGGCGTTTGAATTCTTGACAAAAGAGAGCATAATGCTGAAAAATATATAAGAAAGCTTAGTTTTGGTCTTTGGTAGGACAGCACGTTACTAAGTCATCTTTTAAAGGTGGGCTACCATGTTTCTATCGTCTCAAAACACTCAAACACTTATATTGGCTCAAAATATCACTTGAAAACGATCTTCGATTAGGCCACACTGTGAAAGTGACCACTTAACAAAAACGCACTAAAGTCAAGGAATATGCGATGGAAAATAGATGACAAACAGTTTCTCAGATTTCTATTGAAATGAACTTTCGTACTGGATAAATGCATGAATTTTGTATGGAAATCGGAAATATCGAAGGTTTGAGCTCAATTAGTATCCAAAAACATGAGATCAGAAAAGCAAAATATCGGATGAAATGTTCCGTACAGTATTTGAGTTAATGTAAAACTTTTTATCCACGACTAATGAGAAAAGATCAAACATGGCCTCACCACAACGGCCCAGAACTGAAATAATATAGTATGGTTAGAAATACATTAGATCTTCCCAACTCGACATGTTCAGAACGAATTGAAAAGGAATAAATGCTTATTGATTAACACGCCACCACAATACCGACATAGCAATTGTTTATTACACTAACCTGTTGATTCAATTTTAAAACACCGTGGCAAATTGCGCAAAGAAATGAGTTTTGCACAATAACATTACATCATATAGGAATCAGATTTCGGAACTGGGAAATCCTGTGGATTTTAGTTTCTGCCCCATCCACTGTATTCTCTGGAACTAACAACAATTTTTTGTTTGTTTGCTTGTTTGTTTCAGAAACTGAAGCAGGATTTGTATGGTTCGAATTACAGCAATGATGATGATTTGGTGATTGCCGCTCGAAGACTCGCAAATTGTTTAAAAGATGTAACAAACACTATTTAAGGGGGATGTATCCAAAGCTTAATTTTCCTTTGCATTGAAACGAAAGGATTCATGAAGAAATCTGAGGGAGTATTTTTAGACATTTAACTTTTGCGAGTAAGTTAGGCTTACAACTTATTAAATGCCCTCGCGTACAGTAATATAAGAATTTTTGTTACTTCAATTTATGGACAGCTTGAAATTTTTATGCACAAAAATTAGGCACAATAGCAGGTGAAAAACTTACGATTGCATCACTTAGGCGATAACCATATTATAATTGTCTCAGTGCGGTTATAAGGTATTTCTCCCACCTTTTTGGCAAGCCTTCCTGGTGTAGTGGTCAGCAGGCTCGGCGCGTATTCGAGAGGTCCGTGGTTTGAGTCCGCGGCATCGCTCATTTTTCCTCTCTCCTGCTTCAAAAAAATACATAATGTCTCTACAGTGGCACCCGAACTAAAAATGTGGTGAATGATGATTCTTCACCATCAGGATTTGGCGATTGGGTCCCCTAATCCCCAGTCGCCCTTTAAAAGGGGAGTATATAATGTATTTCTCTCGCTTTCTTCGCCTTCCTGATGTAGTGGTCAGCACGCTCGGCGCGCATTCGAGAGGTCCGTGGTTCGAGTCCCGGCGAGGGCACTGATCATTTCTCACATCTCCTTCTTCGAAATAACCTAATGTCTCTACAAAGTCTTAACAACAAGTTTAACTTACAGTTCATAATGTACATTTTACATTACGGTTGTTACTTTATTTTGGAAAAAGTGTATTGTTTTCCTGTGCGATTTGTACGCGATAAACTTTAAAGCATGAGTGAATAGCTGTTTGATATTCGCTAAATAATATATTTTGTCTTTAATATTGAAGCTGAGCTGGTGGTACCTTTCATTATGTAAAACTATACTCTTTACTTGTAGCTATTTTTCTTCTCTAATTGTTGTCCACTAGTAGCCGAAACGTTAAGTCGCTTAACGCTGGTAGTTCGGTGAATATTCGAATCCTGGCGAACGGGTTAACTGCATGGGCGTTTTGAGGATTTCCCCATGTTTAACGTGTATACGGGCCTGTTTTCCTTATAAAGTCCTTCACGAAGGCATACGTTCCCTTAGACTGACAGCCCTCGAATGCTTTATGTGGAATGTCAAATCTAATTGTTGGTCTCTTCATGTCTTATGTAACTTTTACATTTTTATCGAATGTTCAAGGTAGCGAATGAAATATATGCTATTACGGGAATCAGATTTCCGTTAATTTTGACCATCAAAATAATATTTCGTTAATTCCAACACCATTTTTATTTCTTGGATAAATGTGAGATAAGAATTACTTCCCAATTATAGATATACAAACTTTACACGGGTTACATTAAAGCTGATGCAGTTAAAACAAAATTGGAACTTGCTTAACTCATATTGTTGGCTCATTGACGATAATGTAATGGCAGTGACATCTAATCATTTAGAAAGAGTAATGCCTAATGGGAAACTCTTTGATAGAAAGAATGAATACGGTCTTGGCACTGCTGTATAAGAGGAGCGAGTGCACTTGCTATATACATTCTCTTCGGAAATCGGCCGAATCCCTTTGATATTTAAACGTTTCAGTTTCATAACCGATAACGTTATACAGAATACCCTACAAGCGGAACTAAAATCATGTCATTTAGCCGCACCATCACCAATATAGCTGTAATGGTTGCAAATGGCGACAATACTACAACCGCAATCAGAAAGAAGGCAAAGCTCATTCAGCTAAGCCTTATTCGAATTCATTCGAATGGGATTCGAATTCACACTTTTGGTCTTAGAGAGGAATTTTTGATGCTGGTTAACAGAACACCTTCACTTTCTAGTTAGATACCTAAATTGCTAAGAATTACCATTATTATCATTTTGCTCATCATACGCTTAGCTTAAGAATGACGACAACAATTTCTCATAAAGATAGTGGAAAAATTATTACCAGCTTATTCGAGAAAAATAACAACCACTGTTCTAAATTCTTTGTTGTACGCTTTATTATTTGTCATACTTAGCGAGACGGTAATTTCAAGCAAATTCCATCGCAGCCTAACATTTTCTGAATAAACACTATTATATTATAGCTTATTTTACATATTCCTATAAAATGTTATATTCATACTTAAGTGAAATTGTGGTATTCCAAACAGAATCATATTTTATATCTAGCAATCCTTAGATTCTTTGATTATTTTGCGTTTCATAACGCAGTCCTGCGCCATTTTTAAACTAAAAGTAGTGCAAGTTTGCATTCCAATTGAAACCGAACTGTTCTTCTGCACACCACACTGATGACGCCCATTTTTGAGGCATAACTAAATAATGAACATTGAGGCAAAGAAAAAAGCTGCTGAAATTCTTTTTTGCTTCAGTATGGGATGCTCAGGAAGTTGCTTTCTTAAGTCTTCGGCTACTTCACAAACACAGGAATCTCATTTTTCGTGTTTCCTGAAGCAGTTTGAATCTCACTACAGCCTCCTCAGCATAACTATCAACAAATGACCTTCGTGGGCATCCAGAGTCTGCACTGCGTAAATACAGATGCAAATGAGATAACTATGTGACACTTGTGTCTGACTTGAAGTTAATCTTTTTATTTCTTTTACGTAAAATTTCTTTTAATTCGAAGATTGACAGTTATTCTAAAGTTCTGAGGTCTGTTTCTGTTTTAATTTTTTAATAGAAAATTAAGGAAATACTGGATCGAGTAGTCGTCAGATCTTTTCTTGGTAGATATGTTATTGCATTCAGTAGAAAACCGGAATGTTACGTGTGCCGTATTACCGTATTTCCTGCCATAAGTTTCTCATCCCAAACACTAATATGATTATATTATCATTTTGTAATAAAGTTATCATCTGATTCAAGGCACCTACGTTAGTGATTGATAACCATTAGAAATCGTGGTAAGGATTTTTTTTCGGATAAGTGTGCGGTCACATATGAACTGTCAAATGAATCTCACTTTCAACGCAGAACTCTGTTCTACTGGGCTGAACCTCTGAAGAAAATTTCTATCACCAGTTTCATATAGAGGGTGAACCTCTTAACAAGCATCGACAAATATCTCTTTCCTAGAACGGATAAAGCCATTGTAAATTCGGGAAGTTTTCAAGTGCCCGAAGCCGCGGCACAGACCTCACACCTGAAGTCAGCAATTTAAACTATGCAATATACACTGGTGTCCAAAAGTTAAGCATAAATTATAAAATGCGAAAAACATGGAGTAAATATTCGTAAAATTATTCCAAATTTCTTGCGGATATTAATTGGGTGAAGAAGAAACATTGGGTTTATGCAAAACCTTTCAGTCGACTACGTCCTGCGCGAAACACCTGCGCATGTCGGAACGCAGAGAAACCGATTCACGCAGCATAGGCAGTTCAGACAAGTTTCGAGCAACTGCTGTGCGAAAGAACGTTGTTAACCATCAAACAAGGTGAATGATGGCACAAAGACGTCAGTTAGAGATGTTTGCGAAAGGAAGAATCATTGGAATGCTGGAATCCGGATGATCACAAACCGAAGTGTCTTGAATTCTGAATGTGAACCAGTCTGTGATCTTAAGACTGTGGCAGAGGTTTTAAAGAACGGGAGATGTTACCCGACGACCAGTATCAGGTCGACCAAGAGTCACAAGCACTCGTCAAGATATCTGATAATAAGTGCGCGACGTCAGAGGGGCAGTACTGCCAGAGCACTGGGTTCGGCGCTCACAGTCGCCACAGGCATACGAATTTCGAGACAAACTGTTTACAGGAGACTCAATCATCCTTGCTTGCATGCCAGAAGACTAGCAATTTGCATTCCCCTCACGTCTGCGCAGAAACGCGGTTGTTTGAACTGGAGTTTGAAACATCAACATTGGAGTGTGGAAGAGTGGCCAATGTGATGTTCAGTGACGAGTCCCGGTTTAATCTGAGTACTGATTCTCGTCCGGTAACGATATGGAGAGAACGTGGAGCACGTTTTCAACCAAGAAACATATCGGAAAGACATCATTTTCCATCAAGGGGAGTAATGGTATGGGCAGGCATCATGATGGGCGGCCGCACAGACCTCCATTTCTTTGATACGGGTTCTGTGACTGGTCAAAGATACAGAGACGAAGTTCTTGAGCCTTATGTTCGCTTGTTTCGAGGTGCTGTCGGTCCTGACTTCATATTCATGGATGATAATGCGCCATGTCACCGAGCGGTGCTGGTTGATGACTTCCTTGAAACGGAAAACATCCAGCGCATGTCGTGGTTTGCGAACTCCCCTGATTTAAATCCTATCGAGCATGTATGGGATATTTTCGGGAGACAAATTGCAGCCCTTTCGCACCCACGAAGCTCCGTTACAGAACTGAACAGAACTCTCCAAGAAGCTTGGAACCGTTTGAGCCCACAACTCATTCATCATCTCATAGCAAGTATGGTAAATCGCTGTGCAGCGTGCCTGGCTGTCACAGGTAACCACACGCCTTATTAAACTGCAGCATTAGTAATTTATTTAATGTTTTCTTTCATTTTTTCTTTAAAGTGTGAACCCTTGCTATTCTCAGCTTTCTTTCAAACTGCTACTTTGGATAATAAAATTAATTATTATCGTTCTTTTGCTTTGCTTCCTTATTTTATAACCATTTTACAATGTCAGAGGTGACCACACGCCTTATTAAACTGCAGCATCAACAATTTATTTAATGTTTTCTTTCATTTTTCCTTTAAAGTGTGAACTCTTGCTATTCTCAGTTTTCTTTCAAACTGCTACTTTGGATAATAAAATTATTTATTATCGTTCTTTTGATTTGCTTCCTTATTTTATAACCATTTTACACTCGAATATCACGTTTCCCGCCATTCTGATTAACAGTTCCTTCTTTATTCACATAATTATCAATTATGCTTAACTTTTGGACACCAGTGTAATACAGCGCAAAAAATGAACACAAAATAGACTTAATGACACTCTATAAAAAGCGTTTTTAATTGAAAGGAAAATGATTACGGAAACCAAATCATCATTAAAACCACCGCTTGTCGATCTTTTCTTTTACTTCAGTGTGTAAATGCAGGAAATTACCATGTCTTGCCACCGGAATACATTTGTAATATTGTTCCGCAGTGAAGGTGCTGCTACCTTCAAGAAACTGCCACATTTATTACTGTAAATTATTTTTAAACATTTTAATTTTAAGAAACCGTCACAGGTTGCCCTGCCACGAACCTTGGGCCACTTTTCTGAAAATCGGGAGCTATTTGCTAAGATATTCTGCCTTGACTTTCAGAAAACTTTTAGAAAGGTATTCTGGTATATAGTTATTGTGACCTTCACGAAGATTGGTTTCTTTAAGTTAAAAACTGAATTTTATAAGTGTGCTACCAGCTTTATGCAGGGACAGCGTTAAGAAGGTTTCTGTCTTAGAGAATCGAAAAAGATTTGGGTAAAACTGCGTATCACTGCCGTGCCTGTTTCATTTAAGAAAGTTGTAACTGGAAGATTTGCAGTATAAAGTCAGCTCATATATGTACATTTTATGCAAAAAGGAAAATTAGTCTACATAATTAATACTTAGAAGAATTTTTTTATTTCTAATGTCTAGGCAAAAAATTGGAAAGAACTAAACTCTATAAACAGATGTTACAAACAATAGAACTAAGAACAAAAAGTCCAGAGTTATTTCCTAAAGAGCGCTCTTGCCTCTCAGTATCTCGACCCTTCTGTAAGACGACGAAGAGCCCCACATCAAAGCAGGTGGTCCCTGTTAATTTCTTCTCTAGAACCACGAAGAGGGCAAATGGGATCACGCGGTGCAGGTAGACGGCAAGGCAATCATGTTCTGTTAGATAGACGGAAAGCCGCAACAGCATAGCGCCTTGGACTATTGGGAATAAGAGAAGCACTTATCATTCTCCAAACTTTTTAAGGTTGTACGAGTCTGAAGATCTCGTAAGATATTAGACATAATATTAAAAAAACAGTTTAATCCTCCAATAAGAAATAGCTGCATTACGATGCTGTAGTAAGCTGGCACCACTCTTTGCAAGGAAGTTCACTTGTTCATTGCCCCAAAGGCCACAATGGTCAGGCACCCGAGAACGATTTGATTTCCTTTCAAAGTGAGAGTTCCCTGGAATTCTTGGCATTGCAAAACTGCAGTTGTTAATGGGTGTTTAACAGAGATAATTGATTCGATGGCTGCGTGAGAACCAGAGAAATTGACTACCTTTGCTATTTTGTAATGGATAGCTAATAATTGCTTTAGGGCTATACAAACAGCTACTACTTCACCATAGAAGGAGGTACCAATGTATCCTGCATAGTCCTAAAAAGAAAAAAAAGTTTCGAAAACGCACCAGCCCCAACTTTAAAACGACAGTTAAATTGAGAACCATCAGTAAAAATGTGCAGCCACTGAGTAGGTGAAAATCTAGCCGCAATGGTATCCAAAGCGAGACATTTCAAAACACTTGGTGCAACATCTCTCTTTCTATGAATGGTTTCCACTAGGTCTAGCCTTACTTCGACGCTAATCACTTCCACAGGGCATCTGGTTGTCAAGAGTGGTTGTATATTACCTGGAATCTCAAGATCCTTCTCAATGTCCAGGACCTTTTGGATAAATCCATATTGGGGTTTTAATTTCTTAGACTTGACTATGTGGTCCCTCCAGTAGGAATCCTCCATCCACAATAGCTTTTCACAGAGAACCAAGGCCCTCATTTTCATGATATCCCGAAAGGGTTTATTTCCTTCCATAGATTGCATCGATAGGTCTGTATACTTCAGAGCTAATGTAATCAAGCAAAGAGCTTGGTTTTGCATCATTTCAAGTTTATTAACCACCAATTATAGGGCAATGATGAGAGCTTCACCGCAATACGTCATGAAAGCAGGCTATAAGTATTAAATGTAATGTTAAGAGTTGACTGAGCGTACTCCCAGATACATCCTGCTAAACGCTTAAGAATAATAAGTCTATTTAAAACACGTTCGGTAAGCTGCTCAACATGACGCTTCCAACTCAATTTAGCATCAAAAGTCCCTCCCAGGTAAGTAAAGTTGTCTCTGTTGGTATCAGAGTATCTTGGTACTTTAAATCACGGATAAAAATTTCATGGGTTAGAGAAAATGACTGTGCTTTTTCCAGCTACCTTTTCCAGATTTACAGTCATATTACTTTCCTTACACCATTTCGAGAGTACGTGCAGGGCCTTATTTAATTGTCTTGCAATAAGCTTTTCTGCACCATGTTTTGGAGCCTCGGTCCAAATTACAAAATCATCAGTAAATAGTAGACAATTAATACCAGGTCTTGATTCAAGAGGAGAAACTATATCATTGATATATATGTTAAACAATGTGCAGCTACTTATTGCTCCTTGAGGAAGCCCAATTTGTAAATTAAAACATTTGGAGAAGAAATCTTCAAACTTTACCCTGCATGTTCTCGGGCTTGTGAAAGACCTAATCCAATTAAATAATTTTGATGAAATACCAATAATTAGGAGCTTCTGGTAGAGCTTTGCTCTCCAGACAGAATCACAAGCCTCCCTTAAAGTCAGCATAAATAGCTGTCAATATTGACTTTAAAGTGGAAAACAAAGTAATGAGATGAAAAATAAAGGCATACATTTTACATAATTTTTCTCTGATTTGTTTAAACAGAATTATTCTAAAGGAGAATTATTGATGTTAAATAATGGAATCTATGTTTTTGACCTGCATTTAGGAATATTCATATAATTTAGGTACATTATATGAACTTATATAATGAGACATTCATTACTGTAAATTATTTTTTAAAATTTTAGGAAGAGTTTATTCGACTTATATTTTCTTATTTAATTATATTTTTTTTGCAATTAGTGTGTTATGTATTTTATAACTGAAGCAAATTATCAATTCACTTTCAAATCTGTGATGCGCAACAATGGAAAGTAATAAATATAAAAAAATCTAAAATTATATCAATGATCGAAATTTCAAAAATATTTAACTTCAAGCACTAAATGATATTTTGAGTATTAAATAGAAGGTCTAAGTAAACTTTAATAAATTTGCTTTCAAAATTTTGATGTTATACTACTGCATTTACACTTTTATAACAAGTTCATCTTTTTAATGTACAATATTTTACACAAATTAAAACTGAATTTATTGTAGAGGAATAGAACAGCAAGCATTTGGTTGCACGTTTAGTAAATTTGCAAGTATGACGCATTCGCCCAAAACGAAAAGACATTTTAAAATTCCAGTATGAAACATTTCTAGTGAAAACATTTGTATTAAAATGATTTCAAATTCTAGTGAAAACATTTTTATTAAAAATGATTAATTTATGATGGTGTTAAAGCTATGGATTTCTTCGATATTTCCAGCATGTGTTGTAAAGGAACACGCACATTGGAACAGAGATCATATACTGAGAATGCGTACTTTTACAGCATATGCTGGAAATAGTGAGTATAGTCTCTGTGATTTACGTTGAACGTTGCATCCTAATGTTTCATTTTAACAAGCACCACTTTTGAATGCGTTGTAAAAACACGCAATATTATCGCTCTCTGATGTAATACACTCTTTGAATGTACTGGAAATGTTTCCGTGTCCTTCTTTTGTCCTTATGCACGAAATGATTTCACTCGTGAACTTTATAAACTGCAATAAACCTCTATATCTGAAATAACCATGTGACATCCACCTCTTTGGCATTATTATTGCAATTCGTCATAACATTGTGTTCCCAGTACTAATTATAATTATCTCATTATGTTTATCTGTTTGCTAATTATGTTTATCTCTTATTTTTGTTGCACCAAAACAGATGTTCAATTTCATTTGTGAATTTGAATTTATATTCAGACTATATTGTAATCTCCTTATGTCATACATAATTATTTTTAATAAAAAGTGGTGCAGGGCGTACGGTGGGGTTGCACGATATACCATAATAAGCAAACTATGGACCATATGGAAACTTCAGTCTATGTAAATTCTTATAAAACTTGGCAATTCCCCCTCCATCTTTTTCTTCTTTTTTTTAAGAGTTAGTTAGTGTGCTAAGGTTTACCCATGGTACATCGCTGGTGTTCCCCATACGTTTACCTGTACATGTACTTGTCTTTCTTTTGTGATTTATCTCAGTTGTCTGTGACAGTAACATCAGAAAAAGCCCATGAAATTCATTGTGGTAAGGAGTACAAGATTGAGCCTGTCATTGGCAACAACCATGAGACCATACAGGTGACAGTACGACTTTGCTCAGTTCTGCCCCCAGTTTTAATGGAGCACCCGGGGGACTGGTCCGAGAGTATCTTCCCACCCTGCCACACCTCTCGAGAGGACTTTCAGCTCGCCATATATTTAGAGTGTCGCCATGCCGCACAGACACTATACGTTTACAAACATCCATGCCTTCTTCGAGATTCGAACCCGGGCTCTTCAGTACGTCAGTCAGCGCCGCTAACCACTACGCCAGCTGCGCGGCTGGTGTCGTTTTAGTAATCAAATATAGCAGTTCAAGCACACGACAGAAACAAGTGAACATTGTGCAAGGTCTTATGTTAATTAATCCAGGTACCTTATTATTTTGACTTTCATTTCACTTCTATTTTAGTTAAGTCTTTTCAGAATGCAAATTAGCAAAAGTATAAATGAATAATGATTTCTTGAATTTAGATAGAAAGTGCTCAACAACATAGGCTGACCATCACTTCCCTTAGCCTCCCAGCTGGTTACATGTAGCTTATCAACTTAAGATAATGTTAGCTGCTTTGGGGAAGATTTATGGATTAGTCAAGGTTTAGTAGAACGCGCTGATTATGTATTTCCCATTCGGTTTGATTTGAGCATGTGCCCTAAATGTTCTTAATTACCTGCAAGTACCGGAGTTTTGTGTCTTTTAAGCTTCTGAGTTTGTGCAACTATCAGGTTGGCATCTTAATAAACAGCTTTCATTTTAATCCTCTTCTGAGATTGTGACTTTTCATTGAAAAACTTTGCAAGAGTCTTTATAGTTACTAAAGGGATTTTGGAAAGTTAAAGTAATGTTGTGTCGCGAATTCTGTGTCGCAAAATTTTAATGTTTTTAATCATTTAAGTAATCAATTATTTAAGTATTTTATTTGTATTTGTATTTGATTTTTATAAAATTTGAAATTCGGAAGGGTGTAATGAATATGTATATATTTTTATAAAGAATGTACTTAAAATCTTTTGGCAATTATTTTTCCTTCCACGGTTTAATTTTCCAACGAAGAAAGGGGAGCGTCTTTTAACGGAAGTAACATCTGTTGGAATAGCCTTAAGATGATAGTTGCAACTGAGGGCAGTATATCGTTGTTTCCCTTGTGTTTTGTTACGAAGCAGTAAAATGGATATCGAATGGATATCGATACATCGAATGAGCTTTTTCACTTACACTTTAGCTTTGTGAATATTGTCTTGCTTATTCCTTCGGAAGAAAGGGAAGGGTTGTAAATTGGATTTTGAAAGGGCAGTTTTTGTTGTTTATCCTAAAATTTTTCGCCTGTTAGCAAGAGGGGTCGAATTTTTATTCTCAAGTTTTCGCAGGTGCTAGAGTCAGTTTCTACAGCTGGTCAACCAATCAATTGTAGACAATGACTTTATTTTGATTCATTCGAGGGTTGGAATTTGTCCTGTTAAATTATATTGAAAGTCCCGGATTGGCATGAATTTAATTTTATGTGTTAGGTTTGACCAGTAATGTTTATTGGGAGGAGAAACCGAGTTTTCCTCGGTTGTTGCGCGAGTTTAGAAGTCAGTTTTTGAGTTTTTGAGGTTTTGAGTTTGGATACAGAGAAACGAATTAGCATAGAGGGCTTTTGGCTCTGCGGCCGAGCTCTACCCTTGCGGGTGGCTCGCGCTTGCGATGCTGCGTCGGTTTGCGCCGGAATTTAGGAGACGGCTTCGTGATTTTGAGGGTGTAGTCAGTTTTAGGAGTGCAGTTCTGTTTTTTAATATGCGACATCTCGAGAGGAGAATTAGCAGAGAGGGCTTTGCCCTGCGGCCGAGCATAAATAGTCATTCTCGTAGTGTTCTTGATAGAAGGGTTGGAAGATTTTAGGAAGTTTCCAGAAGCTTTCCTGATAAAGAATTTTTGATGCATTCTTGTTGGATGACAAGAGCTCTGTACAAAAATATCGCATCGTCTCATCTGCATATCATTTTTCCTTGAACTGTAGTTGGACGCTCCCTGACGTGTTGCGACAGTAACATGATCCTCACCTCGGAAAAGTTGCTTTCGACCTGTGAGTGAAATATTTTAATTATTCTTGTCTCTGTCTCTATTTATTTGTGAACGATTAAGATTTTTTTCCTAATTAATTAGTGAATTATCTTATATTTTATTGGTACTTTTAGTAGCTGTCTTAATTAAATCTTGCGTAACGGGTTAAAAATGCATTTGATAATAGATAAAATTATGTGTCTTAGAAGAATTTAAAATTATTGACAAAAATATGAAATTTATGTTAATGGTAATTTCTACATTAGTTTGTGTGAACTCCAGTTTAAATGATTCATTTAATGTTCTAGTTATTCTAAGTAATTGTTATGATGTTAAATTGCAAAATTTTATCTTGATAAATGACTCTTGAAGAAAATTTAATGTAGAATATTAATTGCTATTGTATGTAAGGGTAGTTTGGCCAGCTCTCCTGTAAATTTATCCTAGATATTAATAAATGAGTTTGATTTTATGTTATTACTCGCATTTGTTTTTTTTTTTTTTGTGTACGTAGTTGGAGTAGTTGGTTTTCAGTACTCCATTTGTTTGAGCCGTAAGGCCTTTTAGAAACATGGAGATTTTTGCTTGGGGTATTGTACAATGTTTATGCATTTTAGGGTACTCACAACGCGCCCTTATTTTTAGCAAATATGTACTAACCACATTTTATTGAATATTAGAATGTTTGTTTTAGGTGTCAGGAAAGTTAGAACTAATGCTTGGTTTTTAGTAATGGAACTGATTGATTGGTGTTTGAATATTTCTTCTCTGGTGCTTATGAGATGTTTTATGAATCTGAATATGCGCTTTTGAGTCAATATGTAAATTAAGTGAAATTTTAGAAATGTTTTAGTTAAGATAGTTTCAGTTCTACCGAGTATCAGAGAAGATTTATTCCTTCTTGTGTTTTCACTTTAAGACTTATTAAGATGAATATTTCTTGCTTTCAGTGAATTAATTGATTTAAGAAATAGTTATATTTAAATATTATTTTGAGTCAGATCAATGAGTCAGTTTCCTCCCTTTCTAACTAATTGATTTTAGTAGTAAGTTTTTTTATTTTAGTTTGTCCGGCATCGTAGAGGTCAGTTTTAAAAAGTTTAAAAGTTGGTTAAAAGTTCAAAGAGTAGTTAAAAGTAACACCCGTAAAGTTTTAAAAAATTCAACAGTAATAATTCAACAGATAATTGGAGTTGGAGCTCTGATTTACCACATTAATTCTTCCGCAAATGAGCAACTCTTCTCTGTGGATGCCCTAATTTAACAAAATAAACCTACATATGCTAGCACATTTTTTAAACTTTGTTTCTTTGAAGCAATATATAACTGAATTTAGCAGCTTAATCATGGTTCAAAACCAAAGGTAAGCTGAATATGAGCTTTGTCGTAGTATTTCTCTTTCGAATAAAATATTCTATGCACGTGAAAATATTTTTCGAGCTTACAATCTAACTAATTTATGTGCTCGAATGGATCAAAGTAAATCTTTTATGCTGTTCTGAAACTTTTATAATAGGTTTACAAACTCAAGCCTTATAAAATAATTATCTGAACATTTGGTTATGTTTACAGATTCTATACTGGAAAAATTCGGCTTCAGATAAATTATTATAGATTTTCCCATTTTAAGAGAGCTCCTCTACCTTCTCGCATTTCAACAAATCGTCTCTTTGATGTTTCCTTTATTTCCGGTATATTTCGATGATTTTTTTGTAATAAAGATTCAGTGTTGTTAATACAGTGTTCTTTCTATTTTTCGTCTTAATTTGCCTTCGGAAAGTTTTTCTCCCTAAATTAAAAAGCAGGTGAATTATAAAAAACTGACTGCATACTTTAAGAACGATATTATAGCATAATTCTAAACACCAATGATTATTGATTTTGTTAATTTAATAAAACTTGCAAGCTGCAAGCTTCTTCATGACTACTTTTTTCAAAAGATATTGATTATTTTAACTTACATCTATCTTGCAACGATTATAAAACATTTAGCAAAGGTCCTCAAAAAATGAAAGACTGTCTCATACAGTTTTGAAAGTAACAGTAATTTAAAAGAAATTGAAAACTGGTATTTGCGTAAAATATCCTAACTGTAATTATAAATGTAATATGCTTCCAGTCACATCACTTGTGTAAAATTAATAACTATGATCTATGAATATTGCTTATTGTATCAGAAATAGGAGAAAAAATGTAAAATATAGCAGATGCTTCTGAAAGAAAAATGACTAAAATATATTAAATGAGGAACACATGAAACGGCTCTTCAAAGAACTCCAATGAGCTGTAATTACCTGATGAAGCTAAACGTATGAATACTATCAGTTATAAATATTTTACTGCATTAAAATAACTCCAGCATACCTCAGTCTCTTTTATAAAGCGATTATTCTCAAAATAAAAATAACTTCAGTGGAAAACTGTCCTACAGAAATCTCTTCTTACGAAAACAGCTTAACACTTCATAGGACGTTTTTACTATCGAAAATCTGGTCTTCGTAATTTTCCTCTCATAACTGAATATTTTATTTAGTATTTAAAAATATTTTGTACCTAAAATAAGATTATAAAACTTAGATGGTCACTTTAAAAACAAGTTTAAAAAAGATATTAAAGTAAAGTAGTAAAGGAGTTAAAGTGCTCTTTTACATTAAATACACTGTGTTTTTAAAATGTTTGAAATGATAAATGAAATAAATTGATGAGCATTTAAGCAGGTAAGAATTTCTTTATTTTCATTTTGACTAATCATGTATACATTTTTGTTGCGCGTAAAGAAAAGTAGTTGGCAAATTAGCGGCCAGTTCTTGAGCAGTCTCTTATCACACTTCAAAGAAGACTCGCAAACGTTGGCAGTGCACTTGAATCGCATTGGAGAGATGTTTCCATGGTACAAAATAATTCTTCAAGAGAGATGGATTCGAAAATATCTCTATCCAATATCGCCTTAAGGAATTAAATACTTCGGTTTTTTGGAGTATCAGGTATAAAACACCTGGAACATACAACCATATACTGGTTACGGATCTTAAAGGATAGCTAAATTTTCAAGCTTTTCCTTTAATAACCTACGAGACTTTACGATCCGAAGCTCTGAAATTTATGAAATTAGGTTGGTCCCTTTATGGATTAATAATTTTTTAAACGTCAGTTGGATAGCCTTTGTAATTTGCTTCAAAAAAGTCGTCGGATAAGTCGGCAAGATGTCCGTGGAGGCTGTAATCGCTTGATTGAGTGTAATAATGAGGACTTCTAATGCCAGAACTTGGACTGCGCTCCAGTTGTCTCAGCTGCATGGCCAAGGCTTCCCTTTCCCTTTTTTTGCGCTTACCACGGTAAAGGTAGTATCCAGTACAAACGCCTAGAATAAGAAGAACAAGGCCTCCTCCGCAGCCGGCTACAAGTGGTAAATGGCCTAAATAAAAAATATATTTGATTAATTTACTAGCATTCATACACGTAAATCATACTTTATATAGGTTTACATATCTACATCAAATTCGAATTTTTTAAATTCGTCATGTCTCTGTTGCTTTATTGATCGCTGAAATGAAGGCAAAAAATAAAACAAAACAAAATGAAGAAAAGAAAGTTGGTGATAATATATATTTTGATCGTCCCTCCGAGAACTTCTTGCAATTAAAATAACAAATTTACCTAGATACAACCGGAGATTTTTAGCAAAACTATCTGCATAGTTATAAGGCCTACGATATCAGAAGCCAAATTACTCCATAATCAGTGCAACACAATATAAATTTTGCTGTGAGAGAAAGTTTTCACGTGGTTATGTTAGAGAGACGAAAGATTAACTTTTGTCATTTCCATTTAAATATACACCTTTTTATTTCAGAAGCAGAACTACAGGATGTCACAAGTAAAAGTAAACCCAAGTCTAATTTCGGCACATCACAGCTTTTACTAGAGTGGTGTGTAACATACACGCTGTTAAATATGCTGCATTGTGGCACATGTGTAAATGCAGTCTTACTACAGGATATGTTGGAACTTGTTTTCTGTTAGCTGCAGATAGGTCAGTTCTTTTAAGCACATATGATGCCATTTTTAAAGGCATTTGTATTCAACAACCTTCGTTGGTAGTATAATGTGAGATTTAGCTTTAAATTCGCCTTGACAATATTTTAACCTTTTCATTGTTATCAACGAGCTGAGCTCGCATTCCAGTTACGCGTCGCAGTGGGCGTAAATATACACAATTTCCATTAAGACTGGCAGGTACTACGTATTCTTGGGAAGAAAGAATTGCTTAATCTTGCAACTGCCGAAGGGTTAAAGGAAGCAAGGTTTGTTTACCACTCAATTAGTATAAAAACTTCTAGTTTTAGTGCTGATACTGGCTTCATGTATTGTAACTCTTCTTCATTGAACCTGCTGCCACATATCAAAAAGCATCATTAACAAGATTCCCTACAGCACTATTAACTTAGAATTAACGAAGCACATGTATGAAAAGTGCGATGTTTTTAACAGTACCGTCACAAATCAAATTAGCACACTTTTCGTTTCGATTTAGTTATACTTTTAATAATTTTATTAATACTTTTATTAATTTTATATAATTCAATTACAAGGTGGCATTATGTTTCACTTTCTATAAAAAACGCTTATTTAATTTACGTTTCTCCTGTCTTCCTCATTTCACCACGAGGTTCCCTCATTCAGGACTTACGAAGATCTGATCGGCAAGCAGTTTTACTACATAGTTAGAAGAATTAAGTCCAGGGGCTTGCCAGAGTTTTTATATTCACGCCGACACTGCCTGATTTGGAATTTCTCTGTATTGCCGAATCACCATTGTCTCGAGTTACATAGAAAAGTGCAAAAATAGATTTGGTGTTAGTATGTTAGAAGTTTGAGTCACTGTTGCGATCTGAGGTGAATCTTGCAACCTGTTATTAGAATAAGTTACATTGCCTGTAAAATTAGAAAAGGTTAAGGAGGTTTGTAGTTTCAGTCAGATCCAGGTGAGTCGTACTGAGTGATGTTGTGTAATTTTAATTTAACTCTCACAATGATGAGGTAGAATAAATTTAAACTCATGTATATCTGTGTCTGTTTGTTTGAAATGTTCAGCCATTCTGTTGGTAAGAACTCGGCTAAGGACTCGACACACAACCTAAAGCAACTTGCATGATAGCTAGTTAGATTAGTTCAAGACCAGATAAGGTCTTAGAACAGAACCTTAAAAAACGTTTTTGGATACTATATGAGGACCCTGCTTGCATGAAACAATAATAATAAGTTAGGATGTATCACTTAAAATATAATGCAATTTTTACTACATTTTATTTAAAATACATATATACATGCACACACACACACACACACACACACACACACACACACACACACACACACATATGTATATATATATGAGTGTGTGTGTGTGCGTGTGTGTGTGTATACATGTATATAAACATTAATATTAAACATTTCTCTCACTGACGTAAAAATCTGCGAATGTGCATTTACAAAGAATTGGCATCGAAAGAAACCAACAAAAGCCCTTTAGAAAATTTGGTCAGATAATTTGTTAAGAAATAAAGCTGCCTACGATACGAATTTTAAAATTACGCTTTCAGGTTTATGAATTACATAACATAGTATCTATTTCCTTGCATACAGATTTAAATAACTATGTACTTATGAACCACAGCAAGAAGGAAGTCGATATACGTATTTATTTTGTTCGTGGTATTTAGATTTCTATTCATTAACTCAGGCAATCATATTATGCTACCTACATTATTCATTTTATTAGGATATTGTTCAATTTATCGGGTCACATACATTTTTCATTTTATTCAGGGAAGGTAAAACTCTCATATGTTTTACTTTCTGTATTTTCACAAATAACTTTCGTATTTCTTTCCGCATGATTACCAGTAGATGGCAATATCTACTTAGGCTTCTTAGAACTTTTTTATTGCTTTCTAAATACTCGTACATTAATCGTTTCGCTCGTAATATTATTTTCTAAATACTGAAATATTAAGTTTTTCGCATGAAGGTTTCTTAGAAATTACTTTTTGCTTTCTAAATACTGATATTATACTGTTTCGTATTGAAATGTCTTAGAATTCTTTTTATTTCCTGAATACTGATATATTAATACTGAATACTGATACTTCGCTACCGCCTTTTCACTTTGTAGGGATTATTTTAATTTTATAGTAGTTATTTTTAATTCTGAAACACTTTTCTTTATATTCTTGTTTCCATCTACAATTCCCTGCCAAAATGAGTTTTCAGTATCGCGTGTCATGTAACTGAAGTAGAACCAATATTTAATGGGAAGTTCAAGTTCAATCATTTCCGTAGAAGAGCTCAAGGTTCTCAGTGGAGCGTGTTCTGCCTTCGGGCCACGGCCTTGCTTTAAGCCTATAATACTACGTTCGGCCGTGTCTGTTAGTATTCGCCGAAGATGTTTACACGCCAACTCTGTCAGTTATTTCTGTACAGCTTCGGCTGAGCTTTAGTTAGTTAAAATTAAGTTAGTTTCTTATTTCATATCTTTAGTTAAAGCCCAAGTGGAGGCTTTCTTGCAAGCCCGAGAGGGGCCAACTGTATAATTCTTTGAGTGGAATAAAAGGGTATTTTAACCCTTCCTTGGACTTCTGTAGATGTAAGAAGACCAGCGGATAGTCACAATGCTCTTCTCCAAGATTCCAGTTGAGTGGAGATACCAAGATTCTCCAAGATTCTAGTTCTATAATTTAACTAGAACTTTATAACTTCACAGAGCTCGTATAATTCATTCCCTCATTTCCTTTGCAGGGAAGTGGGCTGGATAATTTTTATTTATTTAACGCTTAAACAAAGATTATTTAAACTTGTTGCACTAGCTTGTAAGTGCACTCTAATGGGCCAATTTGCTTGCCATGTAAATACGCACAAGCAGTATTAAATAATATGTGGCATGGAAAGGTTCTCTACGTCTCGCTCTATATTTCGTAACCGAATTAGGCTTTCCGTTGTAGCAATTTTCAAAATAATCTTGAGCTGGTTGTAATAAGCTGTTGCTCTGGATTGGCTGACTATTCTAGTGTCTTTATTCTATTTAAATCAAACAAAACTGTTTAGACAAAGAGTGCGTAACTACTACGGAAGGCTTTGGAATTGTTGTTCTGTTGGTTATTATGCAAGCAAACCATTCTACGGTAGCGAAAAAGCAAAGCATTGTGTATAACTTCTTACTGAATTCTTTGTGTTTCTTACACAGGTTTGTTTTCTTCTTTAAGTTTACACTGTATCGTTCTGAAACCTGCAAAATGTTTTGGAAAACGCGACAGAATTTGAGCGTAATTCAATTAAAAAAAGATTACTTCGAAAAAGTTAGCTAACATTTAGTAATTCATTTATCTAATTTTTAAAAAGAAATGCCTAAGCAGAAACAGGTAACAAAATCCCGTGATACAAAGAGTTAAAGG
>KK112595.1:92262-111132 GCA_000611955.2 Stegodyphus mimosarum
TTTAACAACACAAAGAATTTTGTAACAAAAACGAGAATCGTTTTGATTCATCATTATCTGAAATTTTCTCTATCCAGTCCATATTTGATTCTTGTAGTTCGGTTAGATTTAATGGAAAAATGTTGAATCATAGGAAAATTTCCAGACTTCTACACAATATTATTTTTCTTGATTCTCCAGTTACATCTAAAGATGAATGATAATGCATGTTTCCTCCATTTTTGGTTCTTTTGAAAAAAGTCTTCTTTTACTGCCATATATTCCATTTTCCCTCTCCTATATAAAATAATTCATTCGACATAAAATTCTGATAAAAAGCTATTTAGAATTTTTTACCAAAATTGTCTTTGCGAATTTCATATCTACGCTATTTCAAATGTGAGTCACATTGCATTTTCTCTTCTGAATAAACATTTCAAATGAGTGCCAATTTTTATTTTCTCAGTTATCATCATTACCTTTGCCACTGAACATCATTCCGTGCATTTCTTCTAAATGAGAGGTATATTTAAATCTAACCTTAGTAGAAGAACGATTCATATATGATCTAGTGTTCAGTAGATGCAGATTATTGGTCCAAATTCAAGGGCACGGTTTGATTCTCTCATAAAGTTTTGGATTACTTGAATTACGGCAAAGCATGCGAGGGCTGTCAAACGAGGAATGCGTTTGAGGAGGACAATTCAGAATAACTGGCTGAACATTCTTCTGCAGAAAGACATCTGTACCAGATTTCTTGTTAAATATGATCTTATCTCTTTTAAGAGTGTTCTAAGTCAGTATTATCAATAAAACATTTTATAATGTTTTATTTATTCCCCTTTTATTGAAATAAATAATTAAATTGTTATGTATTTCTTAAATTTAAACACATTTTACCACATTAAAAATGAACTGTTTTCGGAAGTACTTTTGTAATGATCTTATTCTATTCTAACCAATTATTTTTAGTTTTCCTTTCCTTTCCCTCCTGATTTCAGTTTCCTGCCGGAATGTAAATTTTAGATGACGTATTATGCTAATCTAAGTGTGTTTCAGAAGGAGTATTTAAGCTGCGTTTCAAGAGTTCGCGAGGAGTAGTAGCGTAGGAGCTCATAGCTTTCTAGTCGGTGTTTGTCACCGTTCAGTTTATACTGGTATTTCTAGACTCGGCTTTGCTGTGTGCGGCAGGTTTAGTGTTTACTTAAGTTAAGGAGCCAGTCGTTAGCTATCTTAATTTAGTATGCATTTTACGTTCTTATTTACTGTTAATTTAGTTAGCCACAAGTGGTGGAGAGTTATGAGCATCAAGTACGTGCATCTGTTTAATTTAGTTAAAATAAAAATGTTATTTAAAACTTTCTTCTGCAGTATTTACTCTTCATAGCGAGCATTCGCTACTTCATCTTCTACGTAGAGTTCGCTTTGTATACTACCAAACAAAACACGGAGAATTTATAATGGGCGCCTGAAACAGTTTAGAACAATGGGAAACTCCGTGGCTCCATCCACGTCCACAACACCGGTGACTCAAAGCCAACCCTATGGAAGGATTTGGCTACATTGTCGACACTATGAGAGCTTCAATGTGGTCCCAGTGCCTATTTGATGGCAATGGTTGAGCACCAGCATTCATGGACCAGCTGGACGACCACTTCATTCTGTACTTAGGGGGCGAAATCTAGAAAGTGGCAATTTTAACTTCAGTCCTCCGAGGACAAGCCTTGAGTTGGTGTAAAGGCATCAGAAAATTTCTACTTAGAGAACCAGGTACGCCAACATACACGTGCCAAAACTTCAAACTGCCATTCTGAAAGCCTTTTCAATCGTAAAGAATCGTGCGCAGTTAGAAGCCGAACTGTCGGTAACAAATGATATGTATCTAGCCGGTACAAATTTTATTCTACGGAAAATTCAAGTGGTTAAATTAGTGTATGGAAGAAACCACAACGAGTTCCACCAGTAGTCGGCGGAAGGGAAGCCGCAACGATCAACAAAGCAACCGCAACGACCCGAGTTCCACCAGCGGTCGGCGGAAAGGAAGCCGCAACGATCAACGAAGCAACCACGACAAGCAGACTACCACCAGTGGTGATAGGGAATGAATGAACCGCAGCTCGCGAAAGACACAAGAGAGTTCCCCGGTAAGCGGCAAAGAGTAGATGATGGGGAACAAACAGACAAACGGAGGTGTTCCAACGTAGTCAACGGACAAAAAGCCCCAAGGGATAAAAAAGCCACTTCCAGAGGATACCTTCCGTAGAAAGTCAAGGAGGATAAAGAAGCGTGCTAGGAAAAAGAAGTTCGAATCCATGCTTGAAGAACAACGAAACTCCAGACGTCAGCGGGTAGCAGCTACAGCCACAAAACCCTACTTGGAACCAGTTCGTGAAAAAACAAATGAGTGATGACACCATTTCGAAAAAGACAAGTAACTTTTGATTTCATTTTCAAGCATTCAGTACTCTTACGTCTAAAAATGCGCAAAGTGCTTGTTAAGAGTTATCTAAATTGTGATTAAGTTGTGATTTAAACACACCACTCTCACTTGCGTTTGATTTCAGTATACGCATATGCTGGAGAGCTAGGGGTGGAAAAACTAAACTTGTGAAAATGAAATTCGTGAATTTTCTATTGAAATACATATATTATCTAGAATTTCAACTAATACTAGTTTCCTTCCAGATCCACTGGAACGATATGAGACTCAACGAAAAAATGTTATTCAAGATGACAACTTATGTTCCATGAATATTTATTGTTAAATTTCAAATTTAAAGTATTTAAGTAGAGTTATGTTGTAAGTCTAGTTCTTTAAGTTAGGTTTTAAATTTTTCGAACAAGTTCTTTAAAGAGATTATTTTCAAATGTTTAAATTCTGGCGGGAAATACGATTCTAAAAATCTTATTTTATTCTAACCAATTATTTTTAGTTTTCCTTTTCGTCCTGATTTCAGTTTCCTGCGGAATGTAAATTTTAAACGACGTATTATGCTAATCTAAGCGTGTTTCAGAAGCAGTATTTAAGCTGCGTTTCAAGAGTTCGTGAGTAGTAGTAGCGGAAATAGTTCCAATTTTATGCTGCATGTTTGAAATTAACTCTCTAATCGTCTAAGACATCTTTCTCTTTATACTGATATTTCTAGGCTCGTTTTTGCAGTGTGCAGCCGATTTAGCGTTTAGTTAAACTAAGGAGCCAGTCGTTAACTATCTTAATTTTACAGTGTCCATAGATATATTTCGATAATTTAAATTACTGAATTGAAATTTCGTGCTATGTTATAGCTCAGCTCTTGTTTCTCAGCTCTCAGCTCTTGTTTCTTAAAATGAAACTGCCGCAAGAGAAGCTGAAACTACTTTTCTTTACGCTCTCAAAGATTTTTGCGCATAATTATATTCATCGACGAAATAATTCCTTACAAAAGACAATATACCACAATATCAATCTGATAAAATATTTGCAGCTTTGCGTCACGTATTTTTTAAATGACAATCGAAATATAAGCTAAACGTTAGACTTCATAACGTACATGTTAATTAACCCGTTATTATGACTTTGATCTATGACTACTTCCTTCATTATTCTTCGCGAGAATGCAAATTTGTTTTATGAATATATAAGCTGAGGGTTTTTAATCTTAAAGAGTTCCTGGCACTAGCGCCGCGCTGTCGCATTTTACCCAGCTGTATCTAAAAGTGATTACTAAAGCCCTTGCAATTCTCTCTCTAGCAGATACTTTACACTTAGCAGCTGGTAATATTAATTGAGCCAGCTTGTAGGTCAGCTTACTGAATGTAAAGTATTAGATGATTTTATCAAGCTGGTTTAAATCTGGTTGAATCTTTATCTTAGTTTATATCGCCACGAAAGGTTGCTTACCTGGAGCACAAGACGCTCCTTTTATGTTAAAGGCTCAAATTAAATAAGCAATTGTTTTAAAAGCTACTATAGAGATTTATGAGTTTTAAGACGTAGCCGATATGTCGTTCAACTAACTAGTAAAGTCCGCAGAATCTGAATTAGTTCTAGATCAAGAGTGATCTTAAAATTTCAGCACAAAATACATTATGCTAGACTATTGACATACAGCAAAGTACATAAGGCCTATCTGCCTATAGTGAGGTATGCGTCGCAGAGGATATTTTGAGGGAAACTGTGTCATATACCAATGGGAAAAAAACAGGAAATCGAATTTGACATATTAGGTAGAGGTTGCATCGCCGATTGCAAATAGGCAACCGCGCAATCCCGAAGTCAGCATCACAACGCCTTAAAAAGGGGCATGGTGGACTTACGCGTCAGTTCGCAAGCAGCGAGAGTTCCGTGCTATCGAAGGGATCAAAACCACTGTCGAAGACGTGGATCTGGACGCCGGAGGATGACGTCCGCTGTAGTAATAATAATATTATTACTACAGCGGACGATCGCTTCCTGTCGTTATGTGCAAGATACCGTAGATCACTGACAGCACGACAGCCGGCATCGCATCTCCCTCCTGCTGCAGGACGGGGCATATCTCGCCAAACTCTATCGCGTCGATGGCCTGAAGGTGGACTGTGTGCCCGACGACCTGTGGTTTCTGTTCCGTTGTCCCCTTCATATGTAAGTGCGGTTGAATTTGGCCTGTGAACATCACTGTTGGGCACGAGAGCGATAGAGAGACATGTTGCGACGACAGATATCAGATCCCAGTGTGCAGCTAGGCACGTCCTATGGTCTACAACATGTTTTAACACAAAAATGGGCGCAATTACCACAACAAGCGATTGACGACACTATTGCCAGTTTGGCTCAGCGTTCTCAAGTATGCTTTTCATTTAGAGATTGAAGCATCCACTCTAATATACCAATTATTAGTGTGATGTTTCTATTGCAGATCCTTCAGATCAATTTGGACTTTCACGATGTGGGGGTCGTAATATATATGTTTTTGTATGTCTCTGCTTTATTTTTTGCTATGTGATATAGTATGCTACACCAACCTCTTGAATCAGTTTAACCATATCCATTAAACAGCTTTATTTTATCCTGCGTTTTGCCTTTCTTGTTTATTTTTTTAGCAGGTGTGTATTTTAGTGTCATAGTACTATCACAACTATGTTTCTTATACAGAAAATACGCAATTAGAGTCGATATGACTATTTGCATTCTGTACTTATGAAAGAAGTCCCAGAGTTCTAAGAATACAGTGCGTGTATTTAAACTTAAATTAATAGTTAAGGAACGTATAAACGGTGCCGCATGGTATAAAATGTTAGCTCGATCAGTACCTTTACGCTAAAGCCTACTCTCGTTGTTATAACTTCTGTTTTAAGTTTTATATTCGAATTTTCAAAATGTGTTTACTCTTATGACGATACCTCTATCACCGCCATCATCATAATCTGAAAAATTATATTTTCTTGCCTAAAATCTACGCATTATAACCAGCAACGCCTTTAAATCAAAATTAGGTTACTGTCAGAATTAATGATTTTATTTGCAAATTTTTAATTTGTTTTTTCTTTCATCTTAAGTTTTTGCTTAATTTTTTTTCATGTTGTATAGCTTAGCGCTATAGATTCTACATACTGGGAAGATGTCCTGTGTGTGCTATTATCTTTGGTGATAGCATATACAAACAGGAAATCGAAATTCTATGGTTGGCATACAGATAGGATAGTTGAGGTTTCGTGATTTCTGGTCCCAAGTATCTAATATCTGTAAAGTATTATCACAATAAAAGCAGTTGTTTCAAATTTGTTTTATTATTTTCTTCAGTTCTGCAACTGTTGTTGATCCTTTACCGGATTTCATATTTTGGAGTAGGCGGAATGATCGCAAAATTGCAAATAATATTTCCTTGTTGAGGTAAGAATATCTACCGAACAATGCTTTAGTAGGTCATCATACAGTATTATCTCTTGCCTTCAGCATTTCCTATTGATTGTTCTATTTGATTCTGGCAAAGCGTGCGTAGTCTATCTGCTAGGAGTTCTAAATACAGTTAACATATTTATAACAACCTTTTTAATTTACCGTCATCTACTGAACGTAGTTGCAAGAAAATAATTCTCCAAAATGGAATGAATTTCCCCCAATTTTCCCCAATGAAACATTTCTATGGTAATCGAAATGACTATTGTAAAACCATGAAAAATATATTTTTCCCGGTCTACTAACTTTTGGTTCATCCTTTAGTTTAATTAGCAACTGCCATGAAAATTGATTGAACTTGAAACCATCATAAAATATATTTTGCAATAACTTCCGGAATAAAAAGAAGGAAACTGAAACTTTATGAATGAAACTTTGTCGTTCGTTAAATGAAAAACATATTATTGTTTTCTTGATATCAAACTAAGCTTCTATTGTGTGTACTTGATTTCTAAGGTATGGTGGTAAAACCGCGAGAAAAATATTATTCAAATAAAATTATTTTTAAGTTCATTCTCAAGGCACTAAATAAGCTGAGGACTTTTACTTAAAAATACCTTTGAATAAATTTAACGATGCGTGATAATATATGCTTCCAAATTTTGAACGCGAATACTACTGCGCTTCTTATTTTTTTTCTCGTTACTTATAATTTTAGTTTACAATTGTCTCGTTAGTGAGAGTTATTTAAGCAATTAACTTGAAACTGTTTCTGAATACAAATTTATTTCTGAGCTTTCGTTTAAATTTATTCTTCTCTGTTCTGTATTGATTTATGTTAAATTTGAGTCTTCTCATGATTACCTCATGCATAAATGCTGTTGTCAACAACCAGAAACAATACGAAAATTGAAAAAGAAAGTTTCAGCTATTTATGCTTAGATCGTTATACGTCATAGGAAGTTCAGTGTGCGTATGAAGGTATTCAAAGTGCTTTTCAAACAGGTTTTATTTGTTTTTTCAATATGCGCTATTTGGCAGCTTTCAGAAACATCAGAAAGGCGGTTCATACCAGAATAAGCCTGAGTTCAGGTGTTTGAGAGATATTGGCAATGAGTTTAATACTATTTTTAGAAAACGTTTACCTTAACGAGAAGCTTTCTTCGATCAAAGGTTTGAAAGAGAGATGAATGGAGGTTGCAGCTTAAAGTAAAATGGACCTTACATCAGCTAATCTTAATTTGTAAATAAAAGAAAAAATAAATTTTAAGGCATGTTTCAATGCGATTTCCATATTTATTCTTTTCGTAAATGCGTACATTCCTATGGCAGCGCGAAGTCTTCTTTTCTAAAAAGGGATTATAGAAATCAAGAACGTAGGGTAAACTAAACTCTATTAATTAACTGTTGATTATAGTTCTTATTTATTCGCAACCATTTATTGCAAAAATCTGCTTCAGAATCTTTCAAAGTATCAACTCAATGATCTACCATTAACCGAAATTAAATCTTCTTTCACTTCCTTCATAAAAAGCAAATTTTAAAAACTCAGTCACCTATATAATGGCTTTTCTTACTGATAATTTCTATAAAAACTTCATTCCTGAATTCTCGCACTAAAATATCATTTACAAAGTTTACTTTGGAATCTAAAGTCGAAAACAATAAGAGGCTCCAAAGCGCGAACTGGTAATTTTATCTTGGAAAGAGTTGAGAGAAAGGCGCATTCATTTTAATGCAGCGAAAGTACCGAGAATAACGAAACTTTATTATTAACCTCACATATGATAAAACAGTCACTCAAGTCTATTAAAACCTGCAGAAAGTTTAATGCAGCTATGGCATAGAAAATACAAGGAGAATGATTAGAACAGATCTACCTAACTTGCACATTGAACTTCTTAAACAAAATTACAGAGTAACATATTAGTAACCATTTTTCTTGTAATTAATATTCGAAAACATGTTTCTGAAACGTATTCCTAGTTTCCAGAACGAAGTATCTGGAACTGTGAATCTCGTGAGGCACGACCAGAATAAGTTGGCGAGCTTCTAAAGTATGAATGGTGTAAAGGGGCAGTACATTAAGGAGCATTATCTTTTCTCGGCATTTGTCGTTATTTCGATCGTACTTTGAATATCTCCGAGACATCAGAAAGGTCTAACAGCACTTCCATAGTCTCACTGCACTTCCATATTTGTACTTATGGAAGTCCACCTATTGAAATTTATCATTTGAGCTCTAACTCGTTTTTTAAGGCACAGTTCCAAATGTCAGTCAATTGTAAATGAAGCCAATTATCTAAAAAGTTTAGTCGTCTCAGCCAAATGAAGTAAACTGTAACTGTCTCATCCAAGCACCCTTTAAATTTCAGTAAATGTAAATGAAGTTAAGCTGTCAAATAAAATAAATAATTTATGCTACATTTACCCTAAACTTAGGTGAGGCATTTTACATACAATCAGTTTCTATTATGAGATTGCTTACTGGATTGCCTTGATTGTTGCTCTGAAATAAAAGGAATATAAACTTCTCTAAAAATAAACAATGAAAGCAAAACTAAAAATAAAAAAATCTATTTAATGCATATGCGTGGAATTGATCCAAGAGGTTAGCGTAGCATTACTACATCACATATCAAACAATAAAGCAAGGACATACAAAGCACATGTATTACGACCATCACATCGCGAAAGATCAAATAGGTCGGAAGAATGTGCAATGGAAACATCATGCTAATAACGGGTATGATACCCTCTAGGTAAAATGCATGGTTGACAAGCTGGAAATAATGCCATCAATCGCTTGTTGTGGTAGTAACATCCATTCTTTAATACATGATGGAGCTCGTGAAGGGTGCCTGGCGGCACACTGCGATCTGCTATCCATCGTCCCAAAATGTTCCAGATATGCTCTATGGGATTCAGGTCCTTTGATCTGGCTGGCCACGGCACACGTGGAAATGTTTTTCCTTTCCAGATAACTCCGCACCATCGGAACTGTATGCTGGCCGGCGATATTATCCATAAATTTCGCGTTGGTAACAACTGCAGCTATAAAAGTACGGGCAAGAGGGTGTAGAATTTTGTCGCATTATCGGACGGCTGTGCGAAACCACCAAAAATCTCCAAGAGGTCGCTGAGGCCGTTCTTCTCCATCCCAGCCGATATAAGCAAGACTCCTCCTCTCTTTCGATGGCGTTTCCGCCCGATAGCGTATCTGTGGTAAGCACCATACCATGGACGTTCAAGAATTATTCTGTATGTTAAATCGAGACTCATCCTTAAACAGTAAAAGGCCCCATCGCTCTCGTGTCCAACTGCGATGCTCACAGGCCCAATTCATAGCTATAATTTGACCACCGCAGCCACGACCATGAGCGCAAGCACGCTTGCGTCATTCGACCTAAACTATTCTTAAAATAGGGTGGATGAATATGAATCATGCCACAGGTATTTTTTCCCTGTTAATTTCCTCGGCGTTCAAAGAGCACAAACATAAGAATACAGAAAATCGCTTTTAAGCAATCTCAATCGATATGCTGATCATGATTTATAATTAGCTGTTTTATTTCATTGTATTTCATTTTGTGCATTTATTTAGTTACCTGCTTATAAAAATACAAGTGTTTTCCAAATAATTCTGCTATCTATACAATATTTTATAATAAAACTTCCAACTGATAATTATTCATTTATTACGTTTTGCTGTATGATTTTCATTATTACATTATCATTACAATGAATTCTAATGGTTTAATTATCACTATAATTATGTACAATATTTATACGGTAAGAAATCATTATAATTTTATCATAATTGATAAGTTAATTAAGTTCTCCATTTTCAGCTTCCATGTCACAAAATCATATGTTGCAATTTCTTATCACCATTGTGAACCGAGTTGTTTTTACCAGAATATATTTTAATGATATAAACAAACTATCCCTCACATGAAAGACCACAATATTGGAAAATATCAAGTTAAAACCAACTACGACCTAGGTAAATCCTGCTCAAATGGGGTCGAAACATATTAACCAGGGCCCATCTGCTGCCGAGCAGTAAAATCGCTAAACACTTGTAGTCAGTCTGAGGCTCGAATCCCACGAACGGGCTGGCTGCATGGGCACTTTTGTGGTTTTCTCCCTGTGTAACGTGCGTAGGAGCTAGTTTTCCTTAGAACTCCTCGACGAAAGCATCTTTTCCATTAAGCATGTAGGCCATGGGTAATTTGCTATAATCGAAGAAGCTAAACCAAAACCAATTGAGCAGTTTCCTTTTTTTACTAGAAAAAGAATAATTCTGCTAAAGAATACACTTCCATGATTTTTAGTGACCTTATCTTTAAAAGTAAGCTTTGAAATATGCATTGCTTATATAAAATTCATAAATTATGAAAACTTCAGCATTCTTTCCGAGCTGCAAACTAATGCGAATCTTATCATTTATCTGTACGAACAGAGTATACACATATGCATAAAACTCAAAGGCGTGAAATGCAATGACGACACCATCATTCGACGACATAGGAACATTCACGCCCTCAATCCTATAAAATCCCTCTTTTTGGAGAAGGGAACATTTTCACGTGAACGCTCACCTCGCGGCGCGTAACTAACGTTCCTTTTGGATGATTCTGTGTATTTTGGCAGAGTGCCAGCCAAGACTGCGTTTGAGTCAGTCAAACTATAACATATGATGGGAACGAAGGAAAAGAAACCCCATATCGTTGGGCGTTCAGTCTACATTCATGCCATCGACTCGATACACTTTTGGGGGATATGGCCCGTTCTGCAGCAGTAGAGATGCAACGCCGGCTGTTGTGCTGTCAGTGATCTACGGCGTCTTGCACATAGCTACACGAAGCGATCGTCTGCCGTTGTAATAATCCTCCGCCGTTCAGATCCACGTCTTCGACAGAAGTTTTGATCCCTTCGATAACGATTCCACAGCCTACTGATGACCACTATGATGCATATTCAACTCTCTCACAACAGTAGATTGTCTTGCACCACCTTGCAACATCCCGACAGCTCTCCAGTGCATTTCATCGTGCCAATGGCGTCTTCGACTCATGCTTTCCGCTTTGGCTTTATCAGATTACATGGAACTCTCGCTGCTTGCGAACTGAAGCTAAGAGCCTAAATGCTTCTTTTTATGACTTTGTGTTGTGACTGCGGGATAGCATTTTTGCTCTTTTGGGTTGCGTATTTAGATTCGGTGATGCAACCTGTACCTCATATGTAAATTATGTTTTAGTTCTCCTTTTTATATTCATACCCTTTCTTTTAGCTTTTGTTTATTCCTTTTTTAGCACTAGCGTATTCTCGGTTCATACATGGTAATCAATCCGGGAGTAAACTTCGTATATTTAGAATTTAATTATTCTGACTACTGAAAGTTGTTATTTCACGATTACGTAAGTATATCCATTATCTTAAAAAATGGAATGACTCACTTGGGCTCTGAAGCCACCAATTTATTTTAATGGCTGCTTATTTTTTGCTAATTACTGTACTTAATATAGGTTAATAACATTCTATTGTGTATTCAATATCTCCTTATAATCATGGTTAATCTTTTACATATGTATTTATAACACTTCTTTCGTTTCCTTTTTAACTGTTGTAGGGTTTCCCTTATTTTCCAAAACAAATTTATTTTAAGTTTGATACCTTTCCTGAGCCTCTCAACTTTCTCTAGTATTTCCTCGCCAAGATGTAAGTTTAAAGTTAAGTGAAGTGAATATTTAAACGGTTGAATCTCTGAATTTATTCAGAGCGTGTTTTCGCTAGCCAGCGCACGTTTCGTTGCTATCTCGCTGTTACGCTAGTAATCCTCTTGGCCATTTCGGATTATCGTCACGCCTGTTAGGTTTTTGTGAGTCAACCTGTTATGTGTAAATTAACGTGCAGCACTATTTTATTTTAAATTCAACTTGAATGATATTCTACAATTAAGTTTCACTGCAAGTTGACGGTGTTTTTGTAACGCACGAAGATCGTGCTTTTCTGTTAAACTTTTAATTAATAAAGGGTTACTTTTCACCTTCTCCTGTGCTGGTAATTCATTTATGCCTGTGTGAGAACTCAAAGGGTTCATTGTAGGATCTATTCTTAGTGCATGTGGAATACTAGAGACATATCTTACACTGTTATATTAAATTTCCAATTTCTGCAAGCCTTTTCTACCTCTTGACCTGATGTAACAAGGCTATTCTACTTCTTGACCCTGTTGACCTGAGGCTTTTCTACCTCTTGACCTGATTGAAAGAAACACAGTTCAGGAAATGTGTCCTAAAATACCTGTAGTATTTACCTTCTCTTTAAAAGGAACTACACAAAATAACAGTGATGTTCAAGAAATATATTGTTGCGTAATAAATTCGTAATAAATTGGACGTATAAATCTGATAATAGGATAATAAAATTTATTCTTATCAAAAGAAATATATCAAAACTCTGTAATTTTCCTCAGAAATATTCGTACCAGTGTTCACAATATCACGCAGTATAACCAGCAGTTATACTTTTAACTACTAAAAAAGTTAAATACTGCGCAATGAAAAGAAAATCCGAAAGAAATCTAAAATCTAGAGAAAGCTAATTCGATCTCACGCTGCACTCGCATCACTAACAACAGCAGTTAACTAAACAACTGAGAGCGGATGCTCTCTCTTCGACCTTAAATAGTTTTCAACCGGCCGCGAGATATTTCTAGTACCTCTCGAAATTACTGGAAAGCAATACGAGGATGGAATTACGGTTACATCTAATATAGCGGTCAATAACTTTTATTCAGAGTCAATGCAAATTACCGAGATACCCAATTACTCAAATGTTAAACGCACGTGCCCCTGTATTCTTATTGCTCCGGCATATCTGTCTCTTAAATTTGTCTCGCTCTACATTACATAAAAAAATAAAACAATTTTAAATAATTCTACTAAAATTATCTATCCAAATCCGAAATTCATAACAATATGATGGAAACGATTTTACACAAAAGAATTTATCAAAGGTAAAACTCATATCCAAAGTTTATAAGAAAAAAAATTAAAACATTTTACAAAGAATCTGACATTCATGAACTACATTATAATTCCTGTATAGCAGCCATTGAACGCCGAAAATCTTTCAAGTAATATGTGGAGTATTTTCCCGTTAGGACTTTAGTGCAGCTGATTATGTCAGTTAACAAAAATCGCTTCACGGAATAAATGACATTTTTTATTTATTTCGACCTGATTCCAGATATGCATTCAAATTTTCGACATCGCCCTCTTCTTAAAATTCCTTTTGACAGCACCTGATTACATGAATATGCCTTTGAAGAATGTGTGAATATATTAGAATTATATTATGAACTTATATAGAGAGACACTGATGATCAATAACGAGAAACATTTTTCTTTATTTGTGAGCTTCTTTCAAGAAGATGCAATTTTTGCATTCTAATTCCAATATCCATTTAATTGTAATTAAAAATAAAATTGTAAAGTTAATAACAAATCTCATTTTAAGTCAGTATAGTAGCTCATAATCAGTGTGAAATAACTTGAACTAAAAATTCGTTTGGAAAACATTCTGCTCAAAACTATATATGTAATACCTATATGAGTTAAGAGAATAATATGCTCATTGATTTAAATTTAAGTATGCAAAATCCTGTTACTTCTTTGTGAATGTAACAACAACAACAAGAAATCTCATTACACTAAAACACGCTGTCCAAACTGAGCATCACTGACACAAGAAAAAGAAATCTCATTGCACCTAAAACGCTGTCCGAAATGAGTATCACTAACACTAGTGAAAAGTAACACTAGTCTCTTACAATTTCCAAAATATTTTGGAGAAGGTGTATAATATAAAGAACTGCGAAATAAAAGGGATGCTCTTTTAAAGTCATGCAATGTAACATAATGTAACATGTCTCTAAAATTTCAGCTTTTGCAATCCCATCTAGATCTTTACCCTGGGTGTCTCGAAGCTGTGAGCAATAAGCATAGTGAGAAATTTTAATAGAAAAATATTTGATATTTAGGAAAATTATCTAAATCATTGCAGTCGCAATATACTTGAGACTTTTTCTACGGTTTAGATGATATACCTTTACAAACAATTGCAGCTGAAAAGCCTGTATTATATCTTTTAGATATATTTCCTATGCGCATGCAATTCTTATGTAAACTTCAGTTATTGGTTACAGTTCCTTGCGTGATATATGTTCGCGCCTTATGTAAATTTTGAATTTGTTCTCTGCAAGAGGGCGCCTATATCTACTGCGAGCGCCGAACTATATCTACTGTACCAACTTGTTCTTCTTACGGCCAATAAACGAAGTAACGAACGTCTGTGTCTACTTTCCATCCACCTCAACATGGTCCGTCGAGCCGGAGCAAACTTTGGATAATGTGTGAAGACATTTGGACGTTCTAAAATAACAAAATATTTCTTGCAAAAGAAACGGATTATACTTTGTGTCTGGTTGTGAGAACAGCAGCCGAAATATGGAGTGCCTTCTAAAGCAAAAGCGAATCATCAAGGGTAAGCTAACTCGTTTAATCTCACAAGTAAATAGTTTGCAAAATCAAGAAATTTCTGTTTCTGTTATTGAAGTGTATGAGAGTGATGTCAGGGCTTTGGATGCTGAAGTGAATAGTTTAAACGATAACATTCTTAGTACTTGTTCCGACGTGGAGTTTAATAAGTATGAAATAGAAATGCATGAACTATTTTCTAAATTGGATGTATTAAAAATTACTTTAAAGGAAGAATTTAGAAAGTTTACTAATGCATGTCAAGATATAATTAATGTTAATGCAAATGGTTTAAATCTCCCTCGCGTGGAACTGCCAATTTTACTTCTAATTACGTTGATTGGACATCATTCCGGGATTTATTTCTTGCCAGCGTTGGAAATAATAATACATTAAGTGACAGTCAAAAATTGCAATACCTTAAGCTTTCTGTGAAAGGTGAAGCTGCTGCGGTACTACAATCAATTCAAATTTCAAATGCGAATTACGCAAAGGCGTGGAAAGCGCTTACTGAACGTTACGAAAACGAAATAGAAATAACAAATTCAGCGTTAAATAGATTAATTTCACAACCTGTTCTAAAGCACGAATCGGCTTCAGGTCTGCGGAGATTAATTGATACAACACAACAGTGTATTGATGCATTAAAAATCCTTAAACAGCCAGTAGAACATTAAGATACTATGATTATTTTTCTGTTAAAGGGAAAACTTGATCATGAAACACTGAGAGAATGGACAATGGAGCAGGCAAAGAAAAAAAGTTCTGCTTTCGCTGAGTTCAAACTCTTTATTTTAAACCATAGGTTCCCAACGTGGGCGATAACGCCCCCTTGTGGGCGTTTCAAGCTTTCAGGGGGCGGTAAAAAACCCAGAGAAAATTAGGGGGCTTTGATATGGCACAGAGGGGCGTTGGAAGATTAGCCAAATATAGTCTAAAAAAGACTAATCACGCTGATAATTCATTTCTATCACGTGTGCGAAAATTCACATATTTCGATATGAGACTTCACTGTTCAGAGAAAGACATACCTCTCTAGTATGTAAGATTCTGGGGCTGCATGTGCTAAAACTAGCAACCTGTCTTGCCAATTTGGCGAGATGCACTCCAAAAAGTCGCAGAAAACTGTTGACTTTTTTTGAAAGGGTCACCATTTTAGTGAAAGGAGCAGTAGAACCGGAGTTCATAATATCAGAAGGAAAAGCCTTCAGTGCAAAAATATATCTTTATTGTCTTTATGTACATATTTATGTTACGTCCAAAGCCCGAAGTTCGGCCAGTTCGCGTTTTGGCCAGGAGGTTTGGCCAAAGTCCGAAATACTTGCAATTAATATTGTATTTTATACTTTGGCCGGCCATTTCGCGAAGTGGCTGGGAATTCTTGGCCAAAGCCTGATGTGATAATGGTAGATTGAGTCTATGGAGCAGAAAAAGACTAAGGATCACCCTTAAAGGTAGTTGACAAATTGAGTACTCAATTTGCCTCTGTATTCATACTCGATACGCAACGCATTTGCTTAAGATATAATTCGTCATTTTGAAGGGCGCAAATCTAATCTTCACACTATCACATTGTTACAGCATATGCGTTCACTGAATAGTTTCTACTCGTTGAACTCACAGAAGTACTCATTTTTAAATACTTCATTTTTAACAGTGTGTAAAACCATCTGCCCTTGATTTCTTTTTTCCCAAATTGGCCGGTCAAAGCCAGAAATCAACAAAAAGATTGGACATTCGCCGGTAAGTTTACAGCAACGTTGGCCAAAATGCGAATTGGCCGATTTCGGGCTTTGGCCGTAACATTTACAAAAAATGTCACTGGGACTAAAAAATGCCACTTACAAGCGGCAACGATAGCGAGATCTCCAACTAAACTGTATTCTAAGAGAGTCTGTAAAAGTGCGTAGGCGACGTTGGACGCGGGAAAAAATTAGAGCGCCGAAATAAGCGGCGGCGGAGTAGACAAATCGTCGCCAGTGGTTTACCCGATCAAAAATTGTAGGTAGCTAAAAATAGAACAGCCCCGCAGAATGCTACAGACTCAGGCTCACACTATCTATCGTTCATCGCAGCATGTACTGCGTACGATGAAAACGGCGTTGCCTTAATATTTTGCTACTTCAACTTATATTATTTAAACCGGCAGTATCCCTTGCAGCTCCCTTAACTTGGATCAAGTATAAGTAAAGAAAAACCCATGTCGGAAGCAAAAAAGAAGAGGCGGCAGTACAGTGCGGATTATATAAAATACGGATTTATCGAAAATCCCTCAAATCCATCATCTCCATTGTGCCTTATTTGTCAAAAAACATTTTCGAATGAAGCGATGAAACCTTCTAGGCTTCAAGATCATCTTAATAAAATGCATCCGGATAAGAAAGACAGAGATATGACCTATTTTCTAGAGATAAAAAAGAAGATTGAAAATCAGCCAACTATATCAAAATTATTTTCATCAGCTTCTAAACAAGACGATGACGGACTTCGAGCTTCGTACAATATCTCATTGTTGATTGCTAAAACAGGCAAGCCACATACTATTGGGGAAGATTTAATTTTACCAGCAGTTAAAGAAGTAATAACCACCGTGCTCCATAAACCAGCTACAGATATTATCCGAAAAATTCCTTTGAGCAATAATTCTGTGCAAAGACGAATTGATGAGATGGCTGAAAACATTGAAGAATCGTTGTGCAATTATCTGCAGACTTGTCAATTTTCAATTCAGCTGGATGAGTCCACTTTACCAACCAATGAAGCATTGTTATTGTCGTACGTGAGGTTTATCAAAGATGAAAAAATATGTCAAGAAATGTTGTTTGCTACCAATTTGGAAACAGATACAAAAGGAGAAACCATATTTGATACACTGCAAAAGTTTTTTGACGAAAAGGAAATTCCTTTTAATAATATTTTGTCGGTTGCTACGGATGGCGCACCGGCTATGACAGGGCGTCACAAAGGCTTCATAGCATGCTTAAAAAATAAAGTTCCGGACGTGCTTGCTGTGCATTGCGTAATTCATCGACAGCATTTGGTTGCGAAAAATTTGAGCGAACGTCTCCATACATCACTGCAATATGTTATAAGAGCAGTTAATAAAATCAGAAGTAACTCGTTGAATGACAGATTATTTAGTCAGCTTTGCATTGCAAATGATGAAGATTTCAACCGATTGCTGCTTCACACAGAGGTGCGCTGGCTTTCAAAAGGTACTTGTTTGACTCGATTTTACAATCTGTTTGAATCTGTGATAGAGTTCCTAGGAAACAAAGACACGGAATTGCGCGACAACCTCATCGCATCAAAAAACGATATTGCGTACTTAGCAGACCTCTATAAATTGTTTAATGATGTCAATCTCCAACTTCAAGGAGAAGACTTAAACTTGATTAAGACTAAAAATAGCATTGCTGCTTTCGTGTCTAAACTGCTATTATATAAAAGAAATATAGGCAGACGTGAATTCCATACCTTCCCATGTTTATCAGCAGTATCATTCAAGCACGACGACTTGCTTGTTTACTGTCAGCACTTGGAAAACCTCTACAATGACTTCAAGGAACGATTCGAGGACATTTTAAACATGGACATACCAGACTGGGTTTTGGATCCTTTTTCCAATGTCAACACAGCAGGACCATCTCAGTTAGAAGAAGAACTGATAGAACTGACGACAAATGAGGAATTAAAAATTAAATTCAAGAATGGCTACCAAGAATTTTGGCTGCAGAAGTCGATTTCGCAATTGTATCCAAGATTATGGTCGATTGTGCAACGATTTCTGCTAGCATTCCCATCTTCATATTTAGCAGAACGTGGATTTAGTGCTGTAGCAACATTGGTAACGAAAAAGAGAAATCGGCTCCATGTTACTGAACGCGGCGATTTACGATTGTTTTTAAGTAAAATCGAGCCTGATATTAACAAGCTTCTTAAAATGCATCAAATTCAGCCTTCTCATTAGTTAAGTTAGAAATTCGATGCCTTTAAATTTTAATAAAAATACTTTTTAATAATAATTAAGTATGCCTTTTGAGTGTTCTCTGAAACTGTCAATTTATTTATTTAGAAAGCAATAGTTTATTATGGATTATTTCGTATCATCAAAACCCCTGCCTGTCCTTATAACAGGTAAGCTAAAACTTTTCTTTTTCTTTTTAAATAACGAAGAAATTCAGTAGCGTTTCAATTCCAACAACATTCTATCTATTAGTCATTTTTTTATTTACTTCTTGTTTTCACCATGCATTATGTACGCTCTTATTTCTCTAGGGGGGCGGTATTGAAATATTCACTAGAAAAGGGGGCACCAGTTCGAAAAAGGTTGGAAACCTATGTTTTAAACAGAGCAAATGCTGTTGCTTCGTTGGCAAAGTGCCAGAGGGAGAAGGCGGGTTTTCTTTCTGAAACTAAAACTCACAGTTCAGGTGGTAGATACGCTTTTTCGTCCCAAGTTGTGGCTAATATTTGCGTTCATTGCAA
>KK112596.1:0-17497 GCA_000611955.2 Stegodyphus mimosarum
AAAGCTCTCTCACACTGAGAGGTTTCTACCTCCGGTTTAAATATTCCTTGGCTCCACTTCAAAATAGCATAAAGCTAAAACGCGCGCTTCTTATAACGGGAAGTTGAAAATGAGAGCAGATAGAAAAGTGTAAATTAAAGTAAAACTTTGTTAGTTTAACTAAAACTTTACAAAGCTTTCATCGTGAACACAACTGTACTTGCTTTCTACACTTCAGCCTACCTGGATTGCTGCATGCTGCTCTTTTCTTATAGCAAAAGCTATCAAAAATGTAAACGTTTCGAAATAGGCATGAGTAGGGTGCCAAATTGTTTGTAGCCGCAGCTTGTTTACTGAAATACAAATAATCTGCTCGGCTGTCGGTTTTCTATTCGTATACATTATGAATCAACATTCCACACAATTAAAATTCTTGCATTTCATTATGGATCTAATATCTACGTTTCTACACCAATTTATGTATCTATGCAATCAATTTTTCTACAACATCAGCTTCGAAATTTATTTTCATTACGCACATACACACACATATATATATATTATAATTATTAGACTATTTTTATACTACTTTTCATTAGAATGTGCGAAAAAAAAATCCTGCAAAGTAATCGTCTTCCAAAATCAAAATTAGAACTTTGACTAACAAAAAGCACAGCTGCACTTCTGAAATACAAAATAAATATCATTTCCCGAAGTTACGTAAAGTATTTGAATTCTGCAGTATACGTTTTACTTATGTATGTACCCCTCAACAGCATTGCGGCTCCGTTTTGTATGGATGTCTCCCCCAGTCCACGAAATGTTAATACAAATGCCCTAGCACAAAGGCTCAGCGAATTTCTCGTTTTCTGATTGGAATAAAATTGTTGCTGTAATTATCAGTAGATCAGTAGCTGCTGTAGTTATACAGAATCAACACAATACATGTTTTTAGAATTAAAATCAGAAAATACAACCTCTTTTAATTAATAATCAGAAAACACAAATCCACTTTCAAATAATAATCAGACAACGCAAAAGCTTCGTTACCAGTTTGATTTAACACTAAATTAACTAAAAGAAATGTGATTAAATTAATTTCTTTAATCGATTTCTCATTTAAACTGAAATATAGAGTAGAAACCGTTTCTTCGGCTTAGCGAGGCACTTCGGACAACGCTTTTCGAATAAAGTATGATTAAAATAATTTCCGTTTAAAGGAAAAAACGCACACACAAATTTGTCAGGACTGAGTGTATGGTGAATATTCTTGGCAAACATCTTCGTGAAAGTAACTGAGTCCTGATCTTGAACAGGGAGCTGAATGCAGCTATGTTCTGTGGTAGAATACTGTGATTAAGTGGTAGAATAACTATACGTAAGAAGGATTTAAAATCCCCTTTTATTAAACCACAATTATTTACAGCCACTTCCCAACTCGGAAGGGATACAGAAAACAATGACCGCCACTTGGGTCTAAACTGAACAATCAAATAATTTAAACTAAAGCTAAGTAGAAATAAAATTGTGGATGCTCACAGAGCTATAACGCGAGGTTGGCCTCTAAACTAAATGGTGCGTAGCAAGATTTAACTAATATTAACGCACTTAGAATTACTTCAATAAGTAATAGCGTAACAGAGCTAAGGCTTAGAATTTAAATACTAGCTGGTCAGGCGAACGTTGAATAGAGTAGCAGTGGTCTGAGACTAAAAGCTCTCGCACACTGAGAGGTGACCTCTTGTTTAAATAGAACTTGGCTCCACTTCAAATTAGCATAAAGCTGAAACGCGCGCTTATCCTAACGGGAAGTTGAAATGAGAACAGAAAAAGTCAAATTAAAATAAAACTTTGTTAGTTTAACTAAAACCTTACAAATTTTTTCACACAAAATTTCACAAATTCACTTTTGAAATTAATACTTTTCTAAATCTGTTTCCCAAAGAGTAAACTTCAGCATCTGCCTTTTAAAGTTTTACTGTAACGCTATACGACTATACTATACAATAAAATAAAAATAAAAATCAATTAAATTTCCCTTTTTATTACAATTAATTGTTCTAAAAAAGCATTAACAGATGTCACAAAGTTAGAAAAAGGGGGAAAATTAAATAGTAGTAATGTTTCAACGCATAAGTATGTTAAAAAAAAAAAACGAATTTAAAGGAAGTCATAATATCCCGTAATTTTCCAGCCCCGAGTTTTTAAATATAATGAATACATTCATTATATTTCAGAGACATTCCTGTTCCGAAACATAATGAATATAAAAGTAGTTAAGTGAAAAGTCAAGCGAATAAAAACAAAATTTTTTTTTATCATTTACGAAAACGTTGATACTTTTTATTTTCGGCACTTACAGGAAACTCCTTTGGTAACAAGCAAATTTTAATTTGCATAAAAATTTATAAATATTTAAAAAAGTGCTTGCGCAGAAGTGAAATTAAAACAGCTCATCATATCCCATATACAAGCATAAGTTTCCAGCTTCAGAAAATCTGTTTTAAAATACGAGAGCACAATTTTCCATGACAATGCGCGAGCCTCATAATGAGGGTGCTGTTAAGAATCTCCCCTATTATACTCACCAGATACGAGTCCGTTGACTATGATCTTTTCGCCCAAATGAAAGAACCACTAGAGGGATTCATTAGAAGAGCAGAGAGATTATGTACGCTACAGAGGTCGATGCGGGACATAACGCAAGTGGATATACTGAGGGTGCACTATGCCTTCCAGTAACTTGACAAAGGGCAGAAGACATAGCAGATGATTATAATGATGGTATCTAAACCTATAGCAAGTCTGTCGACGTATTGCTATTACTTTTCATCCAACCATTGGGCAACGAATATACGACATGGTCAATAAAAAAATTACTTTCCTCACAGAATGGCAGTAACTACCTTGGACATAGACAGAAATATTTTTATTCTTTAATGAAACCTTTAATACTCCCTTTCTGATTTCATTTTATTTTATTTATTGATGGGGAAGGAAGACAGCGGACCAAAAAAAATTGACGGTAGGCTCTCTCTTTTAGTTTCAAGAGCCGCTAGTGTTGAACGCCTAGGATTACTAACGGAAATGGAAGGATGTTACGGGACAAATAAAACGAACAAAAGGTTTCAGACACACATATATTTTATTTTATTTTTATTTATTACATTTATTCATTCCAAATGACCCTATGTAAAATTGGTCGATAATATCATTAATAAGATATATAATTTAAGATGTCTTCAGTTATATTTCCAGTAAATGTCAATTCTATAAACGAATTGCCAAGTGTACTTGGATAGTCACTTAGTACCATATAGATACTAAAATGATGTTTCGTAAGACCAAATGCCTTTTCATTTCGTATAAAATACAGCAAACACCACCACAACACACTGACTGTCTACCAAACGACCTTGGCACTACGCGAAATAAAATACAGCAAACACACCCGAACGCACTGACTGTCTACCAAACGACCTTGGCACTACGCGAAATAAAATACAGCAAACACACCCGAACGCACTGACTGTCTGCGCGCGACTGTCTACGGAGCTTTGACATCACCAAAATTTCGCGATTTTGAAGCGTTAATGTGCATATACTCTTTGTGCAATTTTTTATTATTTTTTGGGGGGGCAGGGAGGCGCGTGTGTTTGCTAATGTGCTCTTTCACCTATCAAATGATGTATTTAGATTGATTGTAACATTTGTAGTTTGGAAGATAAAGGCATTCGCGCACACCACAAATAGCGTCTTAATTTTTGCTTTCCCATCAGACCATTATGGAGGAGCGTAATCCTAAGTTAAAACCTTTTTTTTCACTACAAAGCAAATTTTATTAACAGTTAATAAGTGCATATAGATTTTCATTTGGGGAAAGACGATTCAATACAATATACGGAAATCACTTCTTGATATTATGAAATACACATTTATCCAAAGAAACAAGGCGGAAAAAATTGCTCTAACAGTACTAGAAAAGTGTGTTTTTAAGACTCCTTGATTTAATATTACTCTTTTCTTAAAGTCTGGATTAAACACGGTTTTACAGAATGATAAGAAATATTAAAACTTAAAAAAATAAAATAAACACAATAAAAACAATATAAACATATGTGATTACGACACTTTTCGTTTTCCTATTCTGCGTACGTATTAATCGTGTTCACATATCACATTCAACCATACCTTGTACTACAAAAATATTTACAATCGATCCTTTAAGTTGTGACCATCAATTACGTTACAGCTTGTTGCACACTTGTTTCCAAAAATTCAGGAAAAATCGGAAAAATAGCAGTAACTTGCCCAAAAATAAGCCAGTTTCGATAAAGTTTTGATATGCTGTCTAATAAGAGTTGGTGAGTAAAAGCGCAGTATGTAAAACAGTGACGCTGCAAACGGAATGCGTCATCTGCGAGGAGCATAAAATGGCATGTTTGAGAGAAAGCTTGAAAATTTCGAGATATGAAATCTGGGATAACCAATTTGTAACAAAAATATCCAGGGATCATTTTTCAGAAGACCTGCATTGGAGAGCTATTGGAAGTCTAGAGGCAGGATAAAGTCAGTTAGAAGTGGCCAAGTGCTAAATGCGAGTCCTTTTGTGGTTCACAGACTTTCGAAACAATTTCTAACCACTGATTCGACATCCAAGAGCCATGGACGGCCAGCCGTTAGAACAAGCGCCGATGACCGATATTTGTTGTTATGCGAATGAGAGAATACAACTACATCTCCGACTCAACTCAGATCGTCCCTTGCCGAAGCCACCAGAAGGTTGGTGTCAACGTCAACCGGGCGTAGAAAGCTTCAAGAAGGAAGTCTGTGCGCGAGGCGACCAGCCATTTGCGTGCCGCTCACGTCACGCCATAGAAAGGAATATTTGAGGTGGGCACGTCAACATATCCACTGGACGACTGATCAGTGGAGGATTGTTCCCTTTATGGATGAGTCCAAGTTTAGCGCCCAAACCAATAGTATGAGTTATTTCATTGGGAGAGGATGGAAACCGTATCATCCATCAAACATTCGTGAAAGAGATACATTCGGAGGAGGCAGTGTCTATGTTTGGAATGGTATCTCTTTGGGTGGATGCACAGACCTCCACGTTTTTCCATGTCGAGCCGTGAATGCTCAGGACTACAGAGATGACAACCTTGATGCTTATGTGCGCACGTGATAATTTCCTGCTACAGGACGACAACGTTAGACCGCACAGGGATGGAAGATTATCTTCAGCAGCAAACAATCCCGCGCATGGAAAGGCCAGTTCGATCACCGGACCTGAAGCCTATCGAGCATGTTTGGGATGCTTTAGGAAGACTTACGGCTGCTCTCAATCCTCCTCTTCAGACTCTGGCCACGATTACAAGTGCTTTGCAAGAGTAATGGCTCTCACTCCCTACGGAACGGATTGACCGTATAATTGACAGCATCACATATCGCTGTATGTATTGTATTGCTTCTAGGGCAGATCAAAGTCCATATTGAAGGTAATTTTCCTATACCAGACTGACACATCCGATTTGCTTATTTTATACATATGCTAATTTCTATAACACCATAATTGTTCTTTTCATGTTATTTTATACCTTACTATGTATACTATCGTTCAGTTTCCTTAAATTCTACATGTAATTCTTTAAATAATCGTCACTTTTGTAATTTTTCCTTAATTAATGATAATCAGTGTATATGCAGGTACAGAAAATAAATTTCTATTTTAATTTAACTAAGAAAAAGCATTACTCTTTTTAGATAGATTCCAAAACACTGGAACAGAGACGTCTTTAAAAAGGAAGGAAACTCACTAAGAAAACATTTTTATTAGCAATCCGCTCTCATTTCATGTTTATAAATTACGACTCAAAAGGGTTTTCTAGTCAAACATAGTCTCTTAAAAATTCAGAAGAGTATTAAGGCCCGTCTACACGTCGCGATTTCCTCGGCCGACTTATCCGACCGACAATATCTGAGAGAGCTTACTTGTCCACACGGACGATTTTCTCGTTGGTACAGGAAATACCTCAATTAATCCGTCACCGTCGAGGGTGACGGCAGTGAGCACTAGATCTGAAATCGTGGCAGAGAACATGACCGATTTTTAGCGCATGCGCAGATCCTTAAAATTACTGCTCTGCGAGAAAGTCGGCCGAGGAAATCGCTACGTGTAGACGGGCCTTTACAGTAGAGCACAAGCTGTAAGAAAGAAGAAATAATCTCTGGCGTAAGAATTCCGATTCAGTTTCTTCCGGGTATGGGTTCATATCTCCAGCAGAGCCTCGTCTTGTAATATATATGGCACTCTGTCACAGACATCAAAAACCTAATAAAATTCACAAAACCTTATGACACAAGAATTTTTCAGGTTTTCCTACTATTCGCTTTAGGTGTTGTAACATAATATCACAATTTCTAGCTCGCTTTTGACCAGTCCAGAAAATTTCATAGCCTTCCCATCATCTACAATCGAAAAGAATTTAATGTTTTAAGCATAATTCAGTAGTTCCGACAAAGCCTTCGAAATCGTAAGTAAAGCAGAAACACAAAATCGATCACAACACAACATCCAATCTGGAATTACAGCCCAGGAGGATATTTCGGAAATTCAGATTAACTGGATAAATTTCATTCAGTACGCCAAATTAGCTTTCATTGCAACGCAAGTAAGGGAATTTTTATTGCAAGAGAGCCATGCCAATGTAAAATTTACAATTAAGCAAAATACTAACCTTAAATCGGCATATACTTTAAATAAAATTCGATTGATTTCGGAGACGATAAGCCATAGGTATCTCCAGAATATTTTTGCAACGGCGGCAGACGGAACAAGCAATTTTACATTTAAATCATTGAGAGGAGCAAAGCGGAAACGAACACATAACTTTCTATCAAGGAATGTCGGTTTTTTCTATTTTTTCGAAAGATGACGCTACGCTCGTTTTAGCTTTGCTCCGCTCAATGATTTCAATATAAAATGGTTATCACTCTTTTCACCATTGCAAAATATTTTTGCTTCTGAAGAAGAGGAACCTGAGTCTTATTTCTGTCAAATTCGATAGAGTTTCATTCAAAAATATGCCGGTCTAAGTTTTTTTTTTTTTAAATTTTATTTTAGGTTTGGCTTGGTTTTGTGATTACGGCAAAGCCTCGAGGGCTATCTGCCTAAAGGGAGGTACGGACTTTTTAAGGAAAAGCCTTCGACTTTTTAAGGGAAACTGGCTCGTACACACGTTACACATTTTTTTAAAAATTTTAAATTAAAAGAATTTTATTTGTTCACTTACAGCATTTCGTTTCAATAAATATTATGCAGCAAGAAATTATTTTAGGTAGACTGCATTAAAAAAAATCGGAAAAAATTTTATCATAAAAAAATTCAATTTTTTTAATTAAAAATGTAAAATAATATAAAAATTTAAAACCCATGCATTTTGACTTCTGTACTCAGATTCCAACTATATTGTAACTGCTTATATTCTGTTACTTAGAATAGGCACTTCAAAGCCATTTCATTTCGCCTGACTTGCCTCATAACCATGGTAACGACAGCTGCTATAGATGGTTGAGCCCTCTCATTATTTTGGTGCCACTTTATTTCCGCGCCGACGAACTGCCTTTTATAAAATAACAGGCTATAATTTACAAAATGTCTTACATGTTTATGAATACATCTCTAAGAGTTCCAAATGCAAAACGAAAAAAAAACTACATATCTAAAACGAATTTCTTAAAATAGCAAACCAAACGATACGGAATTTGGTGTGCCACAGTTTCAAGATCAGATAATGGCATGTGTAAAATTTTGTAGAGATTTAAAAAATAAAAAATAAATAAAAATAATGACTCAAGGTAAACATTTTTCAATGGATCAGTAACGCACAGAACTTGTAACAGATAATCCACGCAAGTGAAACGGCAATAATCATTATCCTTTAAGAAATTATTTTTTCATAGTGAATCCAACTACACTTTCTTCGAAATGTTAAAACAAATCAAATCGACAAAATAAATAACAAAACCCGTTCCTACATAGCATCATCAACACACAATAAAATAAAATCAAACAATGCAATAATTTTGTAGTTGGCCTAAACACAAAATCATTTCCATTTCGATTAAGAGGAAATTCACTTGAAATAATACGATTTCAATAACTTTTATAGAGGCGCGCAGAAATGCGCATATTAAAACATCTAATCCTAAATTTATTATACTAAATAATGAATAAATATGAAATAAATTATTTATTTTTTACATGCGTAAAACAAAATGCACAATTTATTTCCATTCATCTGAAATTAAATTAAATTTATTAAAATTATTAAATTAAAATTTTTCTTTTAATAGAAAATAATAAAATTAGTAATACAATACACACATATCTCTAGGAAAGAAACATTTATCTTATAGAGTGAGATCGTTTTATAGAGTGAGAAAAGAACAGTGGGGGACACAGGAAAACATTTTTAATTCAAAATACAAAATTTCGGCTTTTAGGTGCCCATGTTCATGTAAAAGTCTATATGCAATCAAAATCTGGAGGTTCTAGGTATCATTCTTTTCCCACAATGCCGTTAGATTCGAAAGACAAAGATACTGCGATTTGCCGAGTGGAAACATCTATTTTATATAGCCGAGTTTCCTAATTAAATTTAAATATCTTGCGTTTTGCCGCGTGGCAACAAAAATCTTTTTATCGCTGAGTTTTTAATCAAATTTTATTTAAATTTACACAAATGTTTGGCTATTTTTTCACAATGGGAAGAACATACATAAATATACACATACAGATTCTTCTTTATTTAATAGTACACATAAAGTTAATTATGTGCCACTCTGTATGATGAAAAAGTAACAAGGCACTTAAGTAAAATTATGAGATTACAGACGAGAATAAACAAACTTGATTTTTCTAGCTCCTAGGAATAAAAAAATCATAGAGAAAGGGAATTTTAATTATATTTATTTTTCAAAATATTATCTTAAAAACATATATTTCTATAAATTGAATTTCATGTTTAAAAAAATCTGATGTGTACACCACATGACTTCCTTGTACGAAATATTAAATAATACCCATTTTTACCCGCATTACATTTAAACTTATTTCCTCGAACTTCATTAGAGATATATTTCTCATTGAATTCATTCAGTTCTCACTTCGCGATAAGGCAAAAATACATAAAACTTCAAAATACCTTTATTAAAAATTGAAAAATATAGAAATATATACACTTAAAGCAATTTAAAGAACAATTTTTACAATTAAAATTAGAGTTTCTATGCAAAAACAAGCAATTCTGCCAGTGGGTAAGAAGGAAGATTTTTTGGTGCACAAAACTGGAAGTTTACCTTTGGTCCTGCTCGGCAAAAAGACACTGAAGGTGCACAAAGTTCACTATTCTGTTAAGATTCAAATGTAAACTGCTATGATTTAAAAAAAAATTAGGCTTAGCCGCACTTGAACAACTGCTAAATTGTTGATATTTCTACAGCCATTGCATGCAGATTAACGAAAGGCATAAAAACCTTAACCGGGAGATAAGAACAACATAATTAAATCATTTTTAAAGTAAAAAATGCACAATTTACCAAGATATAAAAATAAAAATCACCGAGCTCAAGGAGCTAAGTAACAGACTGTGTGTATATATATATATATACTTTTGGAACAGCCGATTGCAACCAAAAAAGGGAGGTGCACAACTACATGTTATAGCAGTCCTATATACAAAATTTCAACATTCTGAGGCTACTCGTTTTTGAGTTATTCGAGATACATAGGTACGTACGTACAGACGTCACGAAAAATCTCTTCTGGATCCATTTTAAATTCTTTTTGCAAATTGTTTTGGGAAAAAACGCCCTTTGTTCTCTCCTAACGTACAGATGTCACGCAAAAACATTGTTAAATTGCATTTGATAGCGGTCAAAAGGGATATTTTCGTTGTAATATGATACCCGAAAATTTTCGGGATTACAATACTTCCTTTACTTCGTACAAGAAAGTGAAACGACAAGAAATAAATAATACTGAAAGAAAAGCGTTATATCATTATTTAAATTATTACGATAATTATGCAGCACTCTATAGAAAAATCGAGTGATATTATATGAAGAAAATAACTCATACGATCAAATTTTTTCTTTGCATTAAATGCATAAATAAATGAAATAACTTAAAATTAGAAAATCAAAACCGAAATGATCGGAGGAAAACATTCAAAGGCCTAAAAATTACGCTTTTTGAATTATTTATACGACAATGGTGCGGGAGAAAGGAAAGCCAAAAAAAAAAAAAAAAATCAATTCCAGTTGTTTCCTTTAATACATCATATCATACTAACTACCAAATTAGAGCCCGAAAATAAAATTCGGCAATTTCATTCTATCGTTAAACGAAGAACTCATAAACTATGCGATCGTTAAAAAAATTATCACATGTAGTACTCCAAGTTCCAGACGGCTGCTGCTTCAGCGTCATCAGGGAGCAACAACAACAGTCAGGGGTCCCAACGGTGAAGTTCCTAAAAAAGCTTAACGTGTTGTATAGGCAATGCAGGCGCTCAGCGACAAGTAGCTCCAGAAAAGCTGTTAGTTGCCTAATCAGCCAAAACACCAGACCGCTCTCATTACGGCGATTACTTGAACATGAGAACGAACGATGATGATGATCATCGTCACTTCATTTCGGACTTCCTTAACTACCGAGAGACAAAAACATTCGATAATGGCGTGTTATTTTGAGTTGGGGGGCGGCGAATATTAAAGGGGCAGTGAATGAAGAAAAGTCCAGTTATAAAAGCAGCTGTTGGAAGCAGTTCTCTCCCTTCCCTGTTCTTCGGCGAGGGGTGGGCGGCAGTACCTCGGGCAGCTGGTCACTTGGTCATAGGGGGTTGTATGGAATAAGGCAGATAGTGGAACAATAGTGTGGACGTGACCACCTCTCGTCCAGTGAGGGGGTGTATAGAGAGAGATTCAGTTCCGCACCTCTGGCTATAAAGAACAATCAATAGGGTAGAGACACAGAAAAAAAAAGGGGGCGGCGAGTGGCCCCCCATCTCCGAATTTTAGCCTCTGTTTCATAGATATATCTATATACTTGTACGTTCTGCACCCCTAAAGCGCACTCCTCCGCAGTTCAATGCCCTCCGTGCAGTGTGTGCATCTGATTTCCAAGTTTTATTATAAGGATGGAAACTACTGACGAAACAAAATAGTGCGCCCTCCAACCGCCTGTCCCCCCACGCACTAGACCCCACTTTTTTTTTTTTTTTTATTAAATCCTCCCTCGCTCAACGCAGGGCAGAAAAAAATCTGTCCCTCAGAGAACATTCACCCCAGTTCTTTTTTTCTCTTTCTTTCGTATGTAAAGCTCAAAGCAGACACATATGTGCTAAAATAGGAAATTACAGAAAGTAATGGGGGTGAGGGAACTCGGAAAAATTTTTGCAGTTTCAGTGAGTAAAGTTTATTTTAATTAAAGCGTTATTTCTTATGTTGAATCTTTCCTGCATCAGAAAATGTAAACGAAGTAAATTTTAAATAGGAGCGAACGTCTAAATTTAGGAAAGAGGGTTGGCAATCCCAGTATGCTATGATGCAATTATTTTGCTACTAGCTGTCTTCAGCATTGTGTTGCGAGTTTGCGAGTTTGTCTTTGATTAAAATTACGTTTGCAGTTTTAAGGTAAAGAAGCCAAGCTGACAGACTCTAAACTTAAAAATTTAACTTGTACATAATCCATAACGAATTATTGTTGTCCGCCCAGACCGTAAGAAGCAGATATTATTTTGATAATTGTTTTATTTTTCACAGCTTTTAGCTGAAGTTTCGAATAAGTCCTTTAGCTGGTGTACAATGCTCTAATTATTTAGTGTTCCCAGTATGAAAGGTAAATACAAGAAGATAAATGTCACGGAAGTCTAAGAAAGTTACACTAGTGCTTATATTAAGCTAAATTGAATTTAATCTTATAAATATTAGTAAAATGCGGATAATAAGATAATAATTTTCATTGAGCTAAACAAGACTACATCTAAAGCATTTTATTTTTATGGCCACCATTTTCTGAGAAAGACCACAAATATCCAAAACTCTTATTTGCAATAATACCTTTGGGAGGAAATGCATAAAAAATTATATTAATCAATATAAAAATGATATATGACTACATTAAAAATATTAAAATTCTATTTTACCCATGGAAATGAGAATATATTGCGCAGACACAAACAATGATCTACAGCGACTTTTCAATCAGCTAACAGACATTAAAGAAGGAATTATAGAATAATTCCTGTTGGAAACAAAGTTACATTCTCAGAACTATGCCAAAATCACGAATATGCAATTTTTAAATATTATTTAATTTGATAGAGTGATTTTCCCAGTAACGCTTCATTAGATACATTTTCTAAAATACATATAAAGTATTATCTCAAAGTCATAACTATTATTCGAAACCAAAAGCATTTCAAATACTTAAACATGTATTTCAGTGATAATAGAACAGCTTAAAGCAAATAAAAAGTAAATTGAGCAAAAACTACGCAATAGAGAAAATTTCATAAACCTGAGCAACATTTGAAATCTTGTGTTATGGAAACGAACATAAATCTTTTGATATTAAGCGAAATCTAACCTTAGTTTGGCGCAGATTTTGAATAAAACTGTTAACAATTTTGAGGGCAATCAAACACGTTCCCTTCTTCAGGAGCATTGAGAAAAAATCACCTTAGAAATCACTCGAATTTTATTCAAATCTAAGCCAATCTAAGGTTGCTTTCTTCCCCCTTCCTAATTTTAAATTTTACATTGGTGTGGTTCTTATCCAATCAGTTTCATTTTAGTGTTAGAAAGAAGTACTGATTCGGACAAGTGGAGCACAAATGTACTAATCCTTACATAAATGTTGGCCCTTTTATGCTCAGGCACCGTTTAAAACAGATGTAGCCAAATTTCCTCTCAGTACGAGCTATGTGATAGAATTTAGAAATGTTCTTCTTAAAAATATTAAACAGTTTTTGAATACAAAGAGATACTCGAAATATAAGTAATTAGGATTTCGCTATTTTAAATGAATGCGATTGTTTATTACAGAAAGAATACATTTAATAAAGATTTTTGACGCAACAGAACACAATAATACCTAGAGGAAAGATTTAATTAAGAATTTTTAGAATTCTATTGGATTTACAAAGGCAGTGATATTACGCAATACTTTAAGGTTAACAGAATGGAGCAATCGTTCTCAAGAAGGACCCGTGTCGGATCGCTTTCATAATCGATACAGTCTTATTTCAAATCTACACCAAAATAAAGTTGCTTAATTTGCCTAATTATAAATTTTACTTTGAAGCGTTTTTCTACCAATTTGATTCAAACAAAAGACACGGAAATAAAATTTTTACTCTCACGTAACAAGTTTAAAATCGTGAGGTATAGACAAAATGCACGCAAGAACAAATTCTTTTTAATCGATGAAGATCGAATCGACCTCGTAAAAACGCATATTCGCTCTATATTTTCAACTTTTCGAAATTCGTATTCTCAATATGAATAGATCAAAACACTTCAAATTTTAAAGACTGGGCAGGAGGGGATGTTCAACCAAGTTGCATTAAAGTCACTAATTTAAAATATCTGTTGGCCAAAGAATTAAAATTAATTTGTATGTATAAAATATATGTGATGTTGCTTTATATGCATATATACTCTTTATATAGTAATGAATGTTAAGTCTCTCAGTATGCAAATTCAGTTTTGCTATTTTTATAGTGAATTTTTCACCGCTAATGGCCTTAATGTTACTCAAAAAACCGCAGAAAAATTAAAAAAGAAATCAAAAAGATGTATTAACATTTACATGTGTCAGGACTGAGTGTATGGTGCATATTCTTGGAAAACATCTTCGTGACAGCTTTAAGTCCTGATCTGGAACAGGGAGCTGAATGCAGCTATGTTCTGTTGTAGAATACTGTGATTAAGTAGTCGAAGAACTACACTTCAGAGGGATTTAAAATCCTCTTTTATTAAACCACAATTATGTACAGCCACTTCCCAACTCGGGAGGGATACAGAAAATAAAGACCGCACTTGGGTCTAAAATGAACAATCAAATTAATTTAAACTAAAGCTAAATAAAAATTAAAATAGTCGTTACTCACAGAGCTATAACGCGAGGTTGGCCTCTAAACTAAATGGTGCGTAGCAAGATTTAACTAATACTAACGCACTTAGATTTACTTCAATAAGTAATAACGTAACAGCGTACTACGGCTTAGAATTTAAATACTAGCTGATCAGGCGAACGTTGAATAGAGTAACAGTGGTCTGAGACTAAAAGCTCTCTCACTCTGAAAGGTTTCTGCCTTTCGCTTAAATAGAACTTGGCTCCACTTCAAATTAGCATAAAGCTGAAACGCGCGCTTATTCTAACGGGAAGTTGAAATGAGAAGAGATAGAAAAATGGCAAATTAAAATAAAACTTTGTTAGTTTAACTAAAACCTTACACATGCAGCATTACATTTTCTAAGACATAAAAATACCACGTGTGAGGATTTTAAGCCTTTCTTAAAAAAAGGATGGATATAATAACAATTCTCGGTTGAGGTTTGAATTAACATTTCATGTCAATCAAGTTTAAAATTAATTTACTAAATACTTTCTTCACGTTTATGCTCAAGCATATAACTTAATTGCGAGGAATAATTACTTCCTTGGTAATGAAAAGATTAACGACATTTTTAATTCAATTTTCTGTTTTCTATTATTCTATTTTCATCCGCTTATTCCAGAAATAACCGGGATAGTGGTTAATGACCCTGACTGCCGTAAGGAAGGGCTCGGGTTCGAATCCCGGAGAAGGCATGGACGTTTGTAAATGTGCAGTGTCTGTGTGGCATGGGGGCACTCTAACTATGCGGTGAGCCGAAAAGTCATCTCGAGGGGCTGGCTGTAAAGGAAGATGGGTAGAAGACCTTCGGCTCCCTCCAGGATGGTCTTTTTCAAAATTGGGAAGGAATTGAGCTAAACTCGAGCTGCCACCTATATAGTGCTCAAGGCTCTTGCCATCGAAAGGGGCATTTGGTTCCTGGTCACGAAGAATGTCGTAGGCTTGTGTTGACCACTGTCAGATAAGTGACACTGGTAACTATAACAACATTCCAGAAATCTGTGTATGAGTTACTGAATATAAAAAACTTAAAGAAAAGCAAGTACGATTGTTAGATCGATTAATAACAAGATTAATCATAATAGTAAGTAACTTATTCATTCTTTTAATGGCAAATTAGTTTCGAAATCAAGTTATTCCTGTAGAAATAAAATTTAGTGAAATCTCATGAGACAAAGCAGAATTAAATTAGCAGGTGCCTATAAATATCTGCATGAGCCTGTATACTAAGAAATTTTTTCCGCGTGTCAACATATTAATCCGTTAACTTGAATACGCACATTCGTCTTAAGGTGAGGATAAAATGAACATAAAAGGATACTTCGCTTTTGAATAGCTCTTAACATCGGCACAGCAAAGCCCAAACTAAAAAAATTCATTTAATAAGTGTGCTGAATTTACAAAATTTAGCAAGATTATTTGATTCTTTTAATATGTGTTTAACACTGTCCAAACTAAAAAGGCTCACCTACTAAAGCTTTCGGTATGCAAGATACAAACCTTCACAAGGATTGTCGACACAATGTTGTTACAGTTGATAAAAAAATCAATTTTTAACACGAAAAAAGCAACTTTCAGAAAGGTATCAGCTTTTCCTATGTGTACATTTTAAGTTGCGCAATACTAGCTACTTGATTTCTCGACGCTTATAAGAGCTTTCAACACGTGGTACGTGGTGGACAAAGGCTTCGTTTAGAGAGGGCTTCCCGTGTGTAACGCTTTGTTGCATAGGACGTAAAAGTTCATTCAAGCTTGAGTAGCAGGGTTTAAGTCGTAGCCAATTAGGTATAGTCAAGATGCTGCCAGATGCAATTTATGTATATATTTTTATATTCTAGAATACCAGCTGCTTTGTATAAGGGTACAGGGATGTTTATAAGTTCTTTTAACAAAGTGGTACGTAGTGGACCATAATCTTAGTTCAGACGAGGGCTTTGGGGTCATAAGGTTTGTCTTGAGACGTAAAAGTCTGTTCACGCCTGTATAACAGGATTTAAGCCGTAGTCAGTCAGGTATAATTAAGTTGCAGGTATGTAAATATGCAGTTGACTGAGCGAAACGGTCGACAGAATGTGAGTTCATATTTGCTTCGCTGTGATTGGCCGGTTCTTATACCAAACTGGCAAAAAATCGTAAAGTTAGATCATTAAGCAAAATCCTTAAACCAATTTTTGTGACGTAGCAAGGTTTGGTTCCCGAGCAACGAAGCTCCGCTTATGAGTCTTAAGATCGGAAAGCCCTCGTCAGAACAAAGCTTAATACATTGCTAACTTGGATTAGACTACTGAAAGTCGCCTTTCAGTAGTGTTATGAGGCAGATGTAAGGTCAAAAGAGCATTCCTTGTATGCAATATTGTAGTAGAGTGTTCGATATATCCGACTGGTAATTAAAAAAGTCGAGTTTTTTAGCCCAGAAGGGTTATTAGTCTAGATTCGGCATTTTGCGTTGAATCACTTAAATGCGATGTATCACTTTTTAAATTCTTGCCATCAAATATTATCTCATCGTATAATATTAAAAAAAAACTAAATAATGAAGAATATGCATGAATGTATGCATGTTTCCCGCAATGTGAAAACACAACGGTACCTAGAGCCATCAAATTTTGAATAACATAGCCTCCACCCGAACATGGGCGCCTGAAAGGCCGAATCTGGAATTTTCTTTATTGTCTATTTCATATTTTGTAAAACTTAATCGAATTTTTCATTAAAAAACCCAACAATTTCAAAGCAAGCAGAGACAACACTGTAGAGAATAAACCAATTTTATCTCCACCGCGCGAGACTCTCGGAAATTCTAAAGATACGCTATTTTTAAATATTTTTAGCCGGAATGCTCTCGAAACGTGTCTGTGTCTGTAAATGAAAAAAACGCCCGCCTGGGCGTAATTTAAAATCTAAAAGTTTTCAGATTTTATTTATTTGCTTATTTATTTTTTTTTAACATTTACTTGCGTTCATTCGCAAATAAACCTTTTTTTTTTCATTCTTTTCATTTTTTTTAATATCCTGTTATAAAATTTTTAACGCTTTCCTACAAAGGTATCTGTCTTGTTATTAAGTTCAGAATTGCAGCATTCATCTGTTGCATTTAAATACTTAAAATTCAAGTTATGATTACAGAAAATTTATTTTTCATTTATTTCTTTTTCAAGTTTTCGTTTAGATGCTTAGTTTAGTTGCCAGAAGATAATAAAATTTTGATTTAAAAACCTAAATTAACTGCCTGCAATATATAGAGAGAGTGAGTTTTACGCATTTATTAGTTAATAATAATTTCTAAAAAAAAAATGATGTCTAAAGCAAAAAAAAAAAAAAAAAAAAAAAAT
>KK112596.1:19934-58902 GCA_000611955.2 Stegodyphus mimosarum
ATATATATATATATATATATAAAATTTCCTTTCTTTTACCCCCTCCCCACATTTTATTTCGAAAGTTCTTTGTTCGATGTGGGCTTGTTGCGGTTGCTAGGTTGCTGAGAAAGTCATAACAGAGCCGATCATGATGGATTGATCGCGGCAGGACTAGCTTCCTCTTTCTCTCTGTTCCGTCCCCCCCTACCTCTTTGAAGAGGGAAAGGGTTCCCCAACCCTTCTCGCAACCCATTCTCTAACAGCGGCCTAGACAAGGTCGTTGCAGAAAGAGCTGGGGGGAGAGAGTGAAAGGATTCAAAAATAAAATGAAAAAGAGAAAAAAAAAAAATATCGGGCACCTGCTCAATGGAGGAGGTGCTACACTCCGATACGTAACGAAAGGGTAAAAGAGAATGTCAGCGCAGTGCCGAATGGTGTTGGGTTTCGCATAATTACTTTTCCACCAAAACCTCCGCTTTTCAGCGGTTATAATAATCATCTTTATTAAGCTTACGCCCTATTAATTTATTCGCACAATTGCATTGATTCCTAATTGGGCTTGCATAATCATCTTCTGATATATTTTCTAACTATTCTTTTACCTGCCATGCCATTCCTAGCCTTAATGAACGTAATTACAGCCATCCAACGCCAACATTTAATTTACACGCATCACGACCCCAGTTTCGGGTACATTTTCCCTGCCATCTAATTACCCTTGCTTTATCATTAATTTACAACGCTAGGAATGTGCAGGAATATGAAGCTACACTAAAAATGTCAAGGACAGCGAGAGGTATAATTATCATCTCTGGTTCCTCACTTTATAATTTAAGAACGTCATTCCGCTGTCTCCTTTTATAGTTACTCATCTGCATGCGAAATTACTCATGCTCGATTAAAACTTAATTAATTAATTATGGAATTTTATCTCATTCAATCTCTCGATATTCTCATTATAAATCGCTGTAATGACAAACTATAGTATGTTCCAGATAACAGTATATCCAAACTGAATTTAAGTACAACACTGCTTTTATCAATGTACATCTAACATGAACGTAAACTTAAAACACTTTTAAACTGTTGATAATTTCACAATTATTGCATGCAGGTTAACTAAGGGCATAAAAATCTTAAACGAAAGGTAAGAACAACATAACTCAATCATTTTTAAAGCAAAAAAATGTACAATTTACAAACTTATAAGAATAAAGAAACTGAGCTCTTACAAACTTATAAGAATAGAGAAATTGAACTCACTGAGCCGAGTAACAGAGTGGATATATATATATATATATATATATACATATATTTATACACTTTTGGCGCGGCCGATTGCAACCAAAATGCAAGGTTCACATCTACATGTGATAGCAGCCCTGTATACAAAATTTCAACGTTCTGAGGCTCCTCGTTTTGGAGTTATGCGAGATACATACATACATACGTACGTACGCACAGACGCCACGAAAAAAATCTCTTCAGAATCCATTTTAAATCAGTTTTATATTTATTTTGTGTCTTTTATTGTGTTGTTACATACGGATGTCACTCAAAAACATCGTTAAATTGCATTCGATAACGGTCAAAATAGATATTTTCGTTGAAATATGGCACCCGAAATTTTTCGCGATTACAATACTTCTTTTTTACTTGGTACAAGGAAGTAAAAAATCACATTTTTTATTTCTCTCTAGCAAAAATTAGTCAAATAACATATCATTTTAATGAAACTTGGATACATTCCCATTTATAAAAATATTTTGACTTTGGTTATTTTCCTAGTTTTTCTTTTCCCAACAGATGGCGCTAGGGCCTTCATTTTCTAATTAGAACTTTCTCAAATTTTTATTTTGTGTTTTTAAGAAAGCAAAGGCTTACATTTACTTAATCTTCGTCAAGTTTTCTGTTTTTGTCCAGCTAAAATTTTTCAAAACACGTCTTTCGTCGGCGACTTAGCCTTTCTGCAGCCGTTTCATATGCATTAAAATTTTTCAGTTCTTGTTAATGATTTCATTTTGAATCCAACAACTTTTCAAGACTTTGTTTCTTAGCTGCTTTTCTTTCACATTTCGGTCAATAGATGCCATAAGCACTTTTGTCCCCCTCCCAGTTAGTCAGAACACTTTGGAATTTTTTTCCGATTTTCTATCGTAGGTACAAGTTTCTTTTCCGGCATTTTCAATTCCGTTGCTGAAGAAAGTGATTCGACTTAACCTTCGAAACCGTAGACCTGCAAATTTATTCACGTTATTTCTTTCGCTTATAATTAGTTGTTTTAACAAAAACATTATTGCTCCGAATACGAGCTCATCTACTGCTGCTCTGGCGTTCACATGTTCTTTATATTTCGCAAGCAGTACAGCCAACGTCTCCGAAAATAAGAAACTGTGTCTAAAGCATTAACTGTAGCTAGAATTCCATTTTACGCAGAACAGACAATTACTCACGGAGAGAATTTTCCCACGTATACAGTAAAAGTCACTCGGAACGAAGAGCCAAACTTCGACGAGAAAGAGAAAATAATACAATATCTTTATGCTTATCGTATATTTGATTTTCAATTTTTCAGCTAAACTCTCTAGAGATATTAAAAAATTTTAGAACATAAGTTCCTCGCATTCAAGCAGAATGAATTTTATTATTATTCGAAACCTAGTAATTTTATTATTATTCGAATTTCCATAAAGAGATAATGACTTCTCACAACACTAACTTTCAATGAATTTACAGATTTTACATTTTTCTTGTCGTAATAAGAATAAGACGCATATAGTCGACTTCGAATAAAGCTGAGGCAATTTTAAACAGACTGCAGATTAACTGAACCCTGTTCAAAAAATAAAAATTTTATTTATTGCGGAAAAAAAAATTAAATCACAAAACATCGACGAAAAATAAAAAGGAAAATACAAAAAAAGAAAAAAAAAGTGAATTGATTAACAGCAGCGGTAGCGAATGACGTCATAATATTTGGAAGTTGTTTTTATATATAGCATCCCGTAATTTAATTGTACGTAATCCACAAAATATAAACATAGCTCAATAATAATTAAAAAATTAAATTCCAACCGACTTTTGCCAAAGTTCTTTAGTAGATGCTGTTTTTTGAATAGCATTTATATCTTATTTTTTCATTCCAAATGATGTTTATTTTGTCCGTTATTTATTGTGATTTTTTTTCTGTTGGTTCCAGACTTAATTTATGCAACCAAATGACGTTTTCTCTGCATCGAATTTCTCGAAAATGCAGGTAAATTCTAAATAGTATTATTTCTGTTCATTACAATATGGGTTATCTATTCTTCTCGTATTTTTTAACTGCCTTCGAATTAATCGTAGAGAGTCCTTAAAGTCGGGACTTCACTATAATAAACATACAGAATAAGTATGTTTAACATACAGAATAAAATTCATAGCATTCGAGGAAAAACTTTTCAAAAAATAAGTAAAATCTGTATCATTTAACCAATCAAACGGTAAATAAATATAACTCGTTAGTTTCGTATTTAACGTATGTACATACAGCAAGCAGCGTTATACGCATTTACATTTATAAAATACATAAACAAAATTGAAGTCTTCAGTTGCAATTTACTTTTTAACAGCACAGTTTTGAGTAACAATTTACTTTTATTATTTTTTGAATTCCTAGATGTCTCCCCTGGCATTATTTCTCTCCGTACTCTTGGTTCCAAGAGGCCGTGGCGGATTCTTTTCTTACCAGTTCCAGCTGGATTACGTCACCAACAATATCTGCCATGTGCCCGACAGGCGTCGCTCTTCTTTTGTTGCACCACAGCACGTACACGTTGGTACACGACCACAATGGTAAATCCGAGTATTTCAGAAAAGAAGACCGTAGATCTCGATGATACCGACACCGACACTTAACGTTCACTGAAGTGGCACTTACAACATACGCAGACACGAAGCTTCTATGCCTCCATCAAGAGATTAGAAATTACGTTATATATTAGGCTTCCGCTAATAGGTGAAAATTTTGAGGCCAAATGAAATGCCAACGATTTCATATATGCATCAGTATCTGCGAGAGTTACGTACTAAACTTTAAAAACTAGATATAAAAATTTATTTTGCTTTGAGTCGAAATATTTAAAGGCCAAAATAATTTTGAAAGGGTAAAAACTTTTATTAACGAAAGTGAACTTTATAAATCAGTTTGGATCTTCCGATTGTAATCGAGGAATCTTCAACTGAGAAAAATGACAGCTAAAAAATATTCGTTAATTACTTTTTTGGAAAGAGGAAACGTAGCAGTTTTACATCAACTTTAGTCCTACTTCGAGATTTTAAGTGGCAATGCTTTGGCCAGAGTACAAAAGCTCGCAAACTAAGAAACAAGATATAGCAGCGGGAGAACTAATTTTCAATGTAATTTTTGCTTTTGTAAAAAAAAATTATCTTCAAACAATTTTCTTTATTCTCCAAGATTTAAAAAAAGAAAAGAAAAGAAATTCTAAATATAAATTACTGACCTTTAATGAATCCTATTTGACACTTTTTTACATTATGTGTCTTTTAAAACACGATTTTTTTATTGGTTTTCTATTTATACTAGTTAACAATTACGTTTTCTTCAAAATCGTATACACGGGGAAGGGAAAGGAGGAAGACATAAACTCCTACTCCATTATCTAAGCATTAATTATTTAAGTGTGCCTGGGACGGGGGAAGACCAGAGTTCGATTGCAGGCGAACGAGCTGAACGCATGAGCATTTTCTTGGTGTTCCCCATGTGTCACGTGTATAGGAGCCAGTTTCCCTTAGAAAGACTTCCACGAAGGCCTCCCTCCCTTTAGGCAGATAGCCCTAGTGTGCTTTGCCATAATCTATTAAACCAAACCAAACTCTAGATGCACCTGGTCGAACGGTATAGCACCAGGGTACCAGAACAATATCAGCAAAAAGAACTATTTGTCCAGTCGTCCAGTCAGAATGATTTTAATCGTTCTTCTGAACTTAAAGTTTATTTCAAATTAATCTATTCGTTTTTTGTCTATATTATCAGATTACAACTCTATAAGGATCTTTAGAACGTGGATTAGTTTTGAGAAATTCGACGTTGACAGGGCTAGTGAATTCAATTTTTGTACCCATTTTAGGATTTTGAAGAATTGAGTATACTTCAGATCTGGTCTGACCATAATTGGCCTAATCCTCAAAGGCTGAGCGTTGTCCGCAATATCCTGACCTGTATGGTTAGGATATGCATTACATAGTCATAATTATGATCATTTTCCAAGGATAGAGAGGTAAACTTATCTCGAATCGGTATATCAGTATTATATTTAAATATCTTAGTGGGTCGTGTCCTCGGCGAAATAAATCCGTCTCCTTTATTAAAGCTTGACTGCGCGTATATTTCTTAGAATTACCAGTCACATGAATATAACATTTTGTAATATTGGCATTTACATGATCATTAATGTTTGAAATATCATTAGAGATATAATTATAATCATTAGCTAAAACAACAATATTAGGTGAGTAAACAAGTTTCAGATGTCACTTAAAATACTTTTAGAATAAAAGCCCGTACGTAATTCTTCTTCAATTTTTGTCGAATCGGAGAGACCCTCAAATTATAATTTTATTTTGTAGAACCGCTAAAACCGTAATTATTGTTCGGTAGAGCCGCTATCACCGACATACAAATAAATGTTATAAGAGAACTGAAAATGCTACAAGTCCCTTATGTGAAGAATTGAAAAGAAAATCATTATTTCAAGAGAAGTAGCAGAATTAATGCATGTTATTTTAGACAGTCATAAATACAAAGTATTATTTAATTAATTATTCTATTCTAGATGTTTAAACTTTGGAATTAATTTGTTATTAAAAATATTTTTCGAATTTTAGAGAACAGCCTAGAATTTTAGAGACAGCCCTTACAGAAGTCGCCTAGAATACCTAAGTTTCGCAGGAATACAGTTTGAAGACTACTGTTCTCTAAATGAGAAAGTACATTAGGTAGGCACAAACACACATGCGGAATGAAAAGTTTAAGAAAGGTAAAATTAATTTAAATGAATGTCTGTCTGCACAGTAGCATCATTCATTATCTCATAAACTGCTAACATAATTAATGTAGCAGTGTTACATGTAAGTAATGTTTTCCGTGGATTAAAGTAACTCCATAATTTTATATGCGTTTGGAAATAAATTCTATATCATTACTTCAGTTTTATCATTCTTATATATACACACACATGGTAAAATTACTCACGAAATTCTTCTTCAAGTGTTCATGATAAAAGAATAAAAGAGCGAACTTTTAAACCGTACACATCCATTAACTGCGTTTACCCACATACAACAAAAGGAAAACAAAATTTCTGAGTAATGGCACTGCCGATCAAAACTTTGTTGTTTGAGTTAGTAAAACAAAAACGTTTGTTCGGAAAATGTACGTTTACAGATTTGCTTTAAAGAAATAAAGAAACTGTCGTAAAATTTGCTACCTTAGAAACTTTTCAATTAGTTTTGGCTCACACTTCAGGAATTAACAATAATAATGTTACGGAGTTTGGATATATGTAAATAATTTTAGTAAAATTATACGTGAAAGGAGTGTCTTTTTTTAACCCAAAGAGGCTTTGTCCCTGAAGGACTATCGTTTTCATTTTGCGATTTTGTGTCGAAGCACTCTGAATGTCCGCTTCACTTTTCAAGTTGTTGCCAGCAAATATTATCGCCCTGTATTATATTTGAAGAAATTAAATAATCAAGAATCTGCATAAATGTATGTATGTTTCTAGCATTGTGATAAAACAACGGTACCTAGAGCCATCTAACTTTGAATGGCGTAATCCTACAGCGCATATGGGCATCTGAAAGCGCAAATTTAAAATTTAGAATTTGTTTTATTATCGATTTCACATTTTGAAAAACTTTAACGAATTTTTGATTACCAAAGGATAACAAAGGATTTCAAAGCGAGCAATGGCAACGTTGTACAGAAAAAAACATTTTTATCTCCAGCGCGTGAGACTGTGTATAGAAAATTCTAAAGGTAAGCTGAATTGAAAATTACTTTGCGATATTCCTCTTGAACTGAATTTTATGGTTTAGGTACGAAGAACATGATATTTAATAAATAAAGGTAACAGACAAAACGTTAAAAAAACTCCCCTTTGGGAGTAACGTAAAATCTGAAAGCTTTCAGATTTTTATTTTTTTTTTTTTTTGGTATAATGTAAAATGAAAATCTGAAGAAGCGATGCTTTGCCAGAAAAGTAAGAATACAAGAGAACTCTATTTGAGTACGCCAGTCTGGCGATGGTTTTGGCGACTAATTTTGAATTGAAACCAAATTTGGCTTGGAAAATTTGGCAAGTCGCCACACTTGGCTACCACTTGACGACATTTGGGTTCGGCCCTTGTATGACTGTAATGGGTCTTGCAATTGAATAACTGCAATTAATCTATATATGCAACTGTAATCGTATCGGGTCCTTAGATGAACTTTTACCGTCGTTGGCTTCCGGTAATCTCGAGAAATGGAATTTATTAGAGATTTCTCGGCGGCCGGGTAAAATCTATGTAACACCGGAGAGAGCAAGTGAAAATAGTTGTTAATTCAGAGAGACTTCGGATCGCTTTTTAGATGGGCTTTGCATCCTATTGATTCTGGTGTCGAATAGTTAGGTGCCTAGACGTGTTTTCACAGCTCCGCTTTAAAGAGCTTTACCAGCGGAAGGTTTTGCCATATCAACGTAAAAGTAGTTGCTATGTGTAGCTAACATCCTCATGAGCACGTAGATGCAAAAATTTTGTCACTACGATAAATTGTTCAAATTCTATGAATATTTAAAGTTTAATGCTAATCAGCGAACTTAGTGCCATTTTTGCTGTATTGGACATCTTTGCAGCCTCCTTCAGAAGCCGGCGGAAGTCAAAGCGCCTGGAAACGTATACCTTTGGAAAGAAGACAACGATAGCTTTAATTTGAGACAACTTTTAACCAAATCGGATAAGCAGTTTTTGAATTCTGTTTTAAAAACTTCAATTTTTTAGCGATTTTTCGCTCAAGCAGAGCAATTCGTCCGTTGGGAGTTAACATCCCCTCCCCAGGGGAAGAAGGGATTACTCCCCAGGGATTCTTCAAGGCCACTGGCAACGATTCTCCTTTTCATCTAGTGGATACTTCATTAGCACCCTGCTAATTAAAGAATTAACTAGAGTATCGCTCTGGAATTAACGGCAAACTTCCTCATTATTATCCGGAGGTGGAAGTTTCAAAATTTGAAGCGGATCGGATAAGTGGTTCCAAAGTTACTAATTTTTCCGACAATTAACGGGACTTGGAAAATCTTCAATTTCTGCATCGCTCTTATTTACCTTAGTGTTGTGATCGTGTGTATGTGCAATTGCGGATTTCACCTTGGATTACCCACAGATGAAGAACAGATTAAACATAGCAGCCAAGGTAGGCCGTATATATTAAAGTTCTAATTGATTACCACAGAAACGCTTAATTAAGTTAATTAATTAGCAACTTTGTAACATCGTTATTTGCAGTCCGACTGACGTGCATCACCGTAGAGACTTTAATAGAACTTTAAACTTGCATTTTTTTCAGATTAACACTACTGTATTTCATAGTTAATTATGACTTTAATTGTTTAATTCAAACTTTAATTAAGTACCAGTGCCTTTATACAAGTAATACTGCAATTTTTTTTTTTTTATTTTTATGAATTACAGGTTATTTTGTACTCTTGCCTATCATAAATAATAGTTTCTACAGTTATTATTTTTCATAAAAGGGTATAATTATTATTTCAGTTGACTATTTTTTGCTATTGCATTATAATTACAATTTTAATATCAGGAGTACCGCTTAACCATATTTATCAAAGTATTAATTATTCAGTCTCTGGTATTTGTTGAATGTGTACGAGGTTAATATAAGCAGATTTTAGTATACCCCATACAATTATTCGTAATTTCTGTTTAATGTACTGTGTGTGCTAATTCAGTGTTTAAACGTCAATTTACAAGCGTTAATTAGTGTCACATCCAGTGTCACAGCGTGAGCTTATAGTGCATGACCACCAGTCTTCAGTTTACGTTAAATGTGTGCTATAGTTCAACGATACAAGCTTCGTCAGTGTTAATATGTGCAAAATGTGTCTACAACAGTGTGATTAAGTGAATTAATTGTGCCCAGCCCTTAGTCAAGGCCGTCAGTTAAAGTATAGTGCGTGATTTAGTTCAGTGTTTATGCAACATCTCAGTGAAAGATAATATTCATTTCAGTAGTGAAGTTAAGTGTTCAGTGATTCTTAATGACAGTGAGTGATACTTAGGTGCTTCACAAGTGACCTCCAGAGACGTACAGGTGTCCAGTGATTCTTAATTTTCAGCTTCCATAACAGTGCTATTTAACACCTGTTCCGGAACTCGACAGTTATTCAGTGATTCCATCCTAATGCAAAATGCCAGACCTGGACAACTCGGCTTACGAAGGTGATCTAGACCTCCAATCTTTGCTATCCTCCACTGTAATAGCTTTTCCGGATAAAGTTACCACAGTGTACAATGAGTGTGCAGCCATCGCGAACGTAAAAAAGGGCAAGAAACATCTATTGCCATTGGACTTGCAAAATCGGCTATTGGCCGCATTAGAAGCCTTCAAGGAACTTGCATACACAAGTCCTGAAGGAACAAATCCATCAACTACTGCAGACAGTACAACTAACACTGAAGTACCGACAGTAGCGCACGTTGCTACCAGCACTGACAACAGTGCAACAGGACAGACTCCAGCCGCGCAGACTAGCAGCCCACAGGAGTCCATACCACACAGCCATCCAAGAACTAAAACGTACGCAGAGATCACACGTAGGCGCGCAAGACCAAGTCTGCTGATTCAACCTAAAGGGGAAACTACAGCGACCTCCCTGAGGGAACAGCTAAAAGAAAAGCTCCCGATCTCTAAACTACAAGTGCGCATTGATAAGATCGTTCCAACTCGCCAAGGAGGATACCAAGTCTTCTGCAACTCAGCCGATGACGTCGGGACGCTGGAGTCAGAACTGCAAAAGGCAGCCATACCTGCAGAAATTAAGAGACCACAGCGAAGACAACCACGATGTGCAGTGCACAATGTTCCAGTGCATACGCAGTCAAAGGACATCATCGATGAACTCAGTGCCATCACCAGCTCTCCCAGTAGTCACTTTAAAGCGCTCTATCGTCTCAAGGAAAGACGAGGCGATAGAGTTAAGTGGATCATCGAATGCCAGCCAGCAAGCTTCGCGGCAGCAAACAAACAAAGACGTCTCTTCCTGGGATGGAATGCGCATTCCATATCAGAATACTACGGCATCACAAGATGCTACCGATGCCAGAGGCTGGGGCACACCCAGGCCAACTGCCAAAGTCAGAAACAATTCTGCGCGTATTGCGCAGGGGAGCACAGTGTGCGAGACTGCAGATCGGTGCACGCGGCATGCATTAACTGTGGAGACGCCATCCACCGCTATGGAGCAAGACGCGATCACAAGCACCCAGCCTATCACAGAGACTGCCCAGAGTATAAGCTGGCAGTCCAGAAGTATCGCGACACGGTTGAATACTAATACAAACCCCAATGAACGTTGTCAGGATTCCTCTGCGAGCAACACAAGCTTGGAAATACCAAAGTGTATAGTAAACGAAGTTAAGCTGCGTGACACCAATCCGATAAGATGCCTGCAGATAAACCTGCAAAGGGCACGTGCAGCTGCAGCACATGCCACAGCCTTCGCACTGGAAAGCAAAACAGACGTAATTTTTCTCCAGGAACCATACACCAGAGAGGGTAAAGTGGTTGCGTTCCCTCTTACATGGGGCTTGTTTCAGAAGGAAGACCCAGAATCCCCACCAAGAGCAGCCATCATCATCTGTAATCCGGCATGGACAGCAAGCATCATCTGCCTGGAGCGCGACCATGTAGCTATTCTACTGGAAACGCATGACATGAAGCTAGTCCTAGCTTCCATTTATTCACCACCCAGAGAGATAGCCGACCCCACCACAGAATTCATGTCTAAAGTGCTCAGAGATTTTCGAAATGATGGGGTGGTATTCGCCGGAGACTTTAATGCCCACAATGTGTGCTGGGGCTATGCTGACACCGACGATAAAGGCAGACATCTGGAGGATTATATCTCAGCCAACAATCTAGTAATTCACAACTCAACTGATGCACCCCCTACATTTAATAGGATCTACGCCAAGGGCTGGCCGGATTTGACTATTTCAACCACTGGTGTCGCTCCTCTGGTACAGGAATGGGAGGTAGTAGAAGAGATAAGTGTGTCCGACCACAATTATATAAAATTCACCATAGCATGTGAGACGACTACTTCTATCATCCGACGCTACAACCTTCCCGGAAGAAAGGTAAAGCAATTCATCAGACGATGTAAGACTCACCTAGATAGAATACGTATCAGGGTAGTTACGGAGTCTACTCAGACGGAGCTAGAAGAACTCACTGAAAACGTCGTTAGAGCAATACAGAGTGCATGCGAGGAAACTCTTCCAGCGCGATCAACTAAAAGATTACAAACACTGAGCTGGTGGACCAATGAACTCAGAGTTCAACAGAAGAAATGCCGGGCCCTCCGACGTCGACTCAAACGAGAACGGCAGAGGAGCAATGGCACCGAGACGTCTTTTCTGACAACATTTCAAAGAGAAAGGGCACAATATAAAAGGATGATTCTTCAGGCAAAACTAAGTGCATGGAGGGCCTTCTGTACAGACACTACAGCCCCATATGGTATCCACCACAAGCTGGCCACCGGAAAAAGGTTCATGCCAACCAACTTCCATCTTCTATCAGCAACAGGAAATAACAACAACAGTCCCACTGTGCACACGTTAAATGGCATCCTGGATGCGGTCTTCCCGCAAGATAATGAGGATGAGGACTCAACAGAACAACACTCCTTGCGGAACACGGCTCTGGACACCCACCACCCAAATGATCAGCTATTCACCTCTCATGAGATCCAGCAAGTGCTGCGCCAACTACCTAGCAAAAAAGCGCCGGGTCCGGACGGTGTCAACTATAAGATCATTAAGGTGGTGATACACACCAATATTGAATTCTTCAGGACCCTTTTCAATAGTCTGTACGACACAGGCACTTTTCCAAGATGCTTTAAAGTAGGCCAAGCGGTCTTCTTTTTAAAGAAGAATAGAGACCCCACCAACCCGGACTCGTACAGGCCAATTTGCCTGTTGCCCGCGTTGGGAAAAGTCTACGAAAAGCTCTTAATGAACAGACTGCGGCATCATCTCCATCTTACGGATTACCTAAGCCCCTACCAGTTTGGGTTCAGAAAAGGAAAATCAGCAGTCCATGCGCTAGCAGAAGTGAAGAACGAAATACTTGCAAACAAGGGAAGCGGCAACCACACGGCATTCATCAGTTTAGACCTGAAAAGTGCCTTCGACACTTTGTGGTGGCCCGCCGTCCTAAACGCATTAGCGGATGCCAGATGCCCATCCAACCTTTACCGCACTATCCGACACTACCTATCAGACAGAATTACGATCATAGTGCACAATGGTGGTATTCTACAAAGGAGGCAAACCCGTGGATGCCCACAAGGCTCGTGCGCGGGCCCTCACTTGTGGAACATTACTTTCAACCGCATAATAGCAGAGCAGTGGCCATCACATACTAAAGTAATAGCCTACGCTGATGACGCGGCTTTTATTGTAAAAGGACGTACCAGAAGGGAGCTCCAAGCTAACTGCAACGAGACCTGCTCCATCTTCAACACCAGATGCAACACTTTTAAATTACGCATAGCAGAGAGCAAATCACAGATAGTGTTGTACCCCAAAAAAGGTGGTTCACTTGCGCGTCAACCGCGCATCACGCTAAATAATCAGCGGATCAAGATTGTGCCGCAGCTCAAATATTTGGGACTCATCTTCGATAACAAACTCAGCTGGATCCCTCATATAATGGATTTAAAAAAACGCACACTGGCTATCGCAAAGTACATGCGCCATATGCAAGGTTACAGATGGGGCCTTAACCCCCATATACATAAGATCCTGTACCAGACTGTAACAGAGAAAATAGTAACATATGGAGCGGCCGTATGGGCGCAGCCGATGCAAGGCAGAAAGATCCGGCACTTACTCAGCATTCAACGACAGTTCGCCCTTAATATAACGAGGGCATACCGCACAACGGCCACAAATGCGCTAAACGTTCTAGCAGGACTGGTTCCCTTACACATTAGCACGGAACGGGAAGCAGTTCTACAGCAGATCAAACAGCTCAATGTGCCAGCGTCTTTTGAGGACACAACGTACTGGTCGAGCGACTATGAAGTACCAGCAATGATCCTGGACAAGCACCCGGCCGAACAGTGCATAGGAATAAACGTCACCATCAAAAAACAGTCTCTTGAGATCCATAAGCACAATACCTATGCTTACACCGACGGCTCAAAGATGGACGAAAATGTGGGATGCGCTTACATTGTCTACCAAGGCACAGAGGCACATACGCAGTGGAAGGGGCATCTGCATGGGAATAACAGCGTCTTCCAAGGGGAGGCAGTTGCCATACAGCGAGCATTAAATTATATCGTAAGCAATAACATCAAGCAAGCAACCATAATTTCAGACAGCATGTCTACCCTCCAAGCAATCCAGAATCCGGCGCACAGCTCGCAAATCGTTCAAGAAATCCAACGCAACTTAAGGCAACATTCACACCTTCTTACCCATCTGGCCTGGACGAAGGCACACGCAGGCAACAGAGGCAACGAGGCCGCCGATCTCCTTGCGAAAGACGCTGCCCTTAATAAAGAAGCAGAAGATCTCTCATTACCCTGGCCACACTCCGCCCTTAAAAGAATGCTGCGCCTGCAAGCCCTTTCAAAATGGCAAACGGAATGGGACTTTGGAGAAACTGGCAGAAGGGCATACTATCATCTTTCATACGTTAATCCAATGAGACTCTACTCAAATCCTCATTTAGTCCGCTACATCTCCGGACACGGACCCTTTCCGGGGTATTTCGCCAGGCACGGAATAGCTGACACAGATCAGTGTAGCTGTGGCCACCTGGGTACTCCGGAACACTACGTAACCTCCTGCCCGCTCACCAACAGCCTACATATTCCAATCCCTACCACGAATACGCAGGCATTCTGCAAATATATGGTTAAGCAAAAACATCTCTGCCGCCAGCTAACAAAAATAATGGAGAAGCTAGCCAGCTTAGGCACAGACCTCTGTGCAGCAGAATAATCTGTGCATCTGGTCTTCAGTACTAATGTACAGCAAATGCAGCCACAGTCCTCTGCATGCCTATAGACATAATGATGTATAGTGTATACCAGCAAAGTTTATATTTAATGAGTAGGATTAAATTTCTAATGCAATTATAACAGTGAAATGTAAATGTACACGTTAGTGAAGTGAAATGTAAATGTATGTCTTGTTTAGGTTAATTTTTCAATATGTATAGTGTATATCCTTAGTTAATGTAACTCTATGCAAGTTTATGTATGTATTTAGGTAATCCTATGTATGTATGTCGTATCATATATGTTTGTTTACTAACAGATATGCTCTCCTATGTAACCTGAAGCCATAGCACTGTAAGCCTATGTAAAGCAACACCTTCTTTCTTTCTTTTTTTTTTTTAAACACACTCTGCCATTAACCCATGTATAGCCATGTATCTATCGAATTTAAACTCAGTAAATGCTGGGCCCGGGCGGCCGGGTAAGAGTGCATTCCCGGGGCCATTTTTTCTTTTTTTGGTCTGTTCGAATGCCCACCGGACGGTCTGGGAGTCAAGTGCGAGACCACGTGTGGCCATACCATCAGGCCTGCTCTAGATAATGGTGGATGTGGTGCTGTACTGATTAACCGTTATGGTAAAGGGACAGTGCCCACGTCCACCGTCACTTATCACTTATCACTTGCATCCTATTGCATTCTTAGTAGTTTTAAGTGTAACTACTGACTGTATGTATTCTGTGATACTGTGAAAAGCTGTACGAGTAATTTTGTGGAAAGTTTACAGAAATGTGAAGTGTTTCTTTTGATAAAATACATTTTATCAAGTTATCATGAGTTCTCTGTGAAATTCAGTCTATTACGAATCTATACGCAAGCAACAACAACAATAATAATAAACTTTTTTTTTTGCTTGAAATTAAAAATAAGAATTTAGGTACCTTTCTTGAAGGACGAGAAAGCTAAGCTCAGCCTACTTTTCGTGAAATTAATATGCTTTTCTGTCTTTTTCATGAATTTAAAAAATTCATAACGTAAACCTCGTTACGTAAACTTACTAAATTCATAAAATTCTAAACTCTAATAATTCTAATTCATAAGTAAACTTTGTAACAAATAGAAATTTACAATTAAATAAATAACTGATATAATTACATTAATACATTTTAATAAACATAAATAATATTCCTAAAGCAAACTTTTCATAAAGTAAATAAATTTTTTGTTACATAAATGTGCTAAAAATGAATATAATCTACTAAAATCAGTGAGATAAAATTAATTTAAATGAATGTGTGCACAGTAGTATCATTCATCATCCTGTGCACTGATAACATAATGAATGTAGCAGTGTTACATGTTTTCCCTGTATTAAATTAACTCCATAATTTTGTATGCGTTTGGAAATAAATTCTGCATCATTACTAGAGATTTTATAGACTCAGCTACATATCAGGTTGCATTTATTTGATATTTCTCCAGTATTATGCATTCTGAATATAAGAATCTGTTTGATTTGTTTTATTTGGGTTATGGCAAAGAACATTAGGGCTATCTGCCTAAAGGAAGAGATGTCTTCGTGAAGAACTTTCTAAACTGGCTCCTATGCACGTTTACATATAAGGAAAACCAACGAAAACACCCACACAGCCAGCCCGCTCGCCTGGAATCGAACACACGTCGGAACTACCAGTATTCAGCGACTTCATCGCTCGGCCGCTGGTGGGCTAAATTAGAATCTTTAGGTAATCAATGGAAAACACTTGAAAAATGTATTTTCACAATGACCCCAATTTTCGCAATAAAATCACCTCATTTCAAAATCATCTAGTTACTTTATCGAAATTTTTTTAAAATCAGATAGTTACTTTGCGCAGTTCCTTTTGGTTTATTTTTGTGTTAATTCTGTCTTGTGCTTCTATTTCTTCCTTCAGACTCTTTAGAAGTGTAAATTAAATTATGTTTAAACAGCAGGCGAAGAAGCTGATTGAGAAAGAGAGATTAGAAATGCTTCCAAAAGAGCTACAAAGGGTATTTACACATTTTTAGAACGATTTCGGACCATTTAATTAAAACTTAAAATGTAAACAGTAATGTTTTTAAAATATTCGATCTTATAGTCATTTTGTGGGCTATAAGCCTGCAATGTGATTTTTATGATAGAAGGGCTTTTCATAAAATTCCCTGGGATATTGTTTCTAATCTTCTTCCTCTACTCTCCAGAGTCCATCATTAGTGGTAGGTTTGCGCTTAGAAAGAACGCTTTTCAAGAGACCAAATGCACGACAGTCCAAAGGTAAAACATCAGGGAACTTCGCAGGAATATGTTGAAAAGGTCTATTTTCAATACCTGTATAAGTCTTTAATTTTTTCGAGGAATGCAGTGGCACCTTTCGAAGCACGAATTGTTGCTTTGTCTTGATGAAGAGCCACTTTTTGAAAGTCATTGGGATAAAGAAATGGACTTCTTCTGTAAATATCGTCGTAAAACTTTCTCTTGATGGTACGTTGATTTTAATATTTTTTCCCCTTTTCTTACTTTTAATTTTCCATTGTAAGAGAATCCTGCGACAATCGCAAACCCCTTATAAAATTTTCTTTGCATTGAAGGAGCCAGGTTTGTACACTTTTTATTCTTCATTTTCGATAACAAATAGACTTTTTTTTGTTACCGTCATTTATGTAAACCCATGCTTCATCAAGGTCAAAATGTGTTTCCATTTATCTCCTGCTAAATAGTTTTCTTTCTGCTTCTACAAATTGTTCTGCGTTGAGCCAAATACCTCTTCAAAAGATGGTGAACATTACGTTATTTAGCTTTTTCAAGTTGTAAATTTTGGTTTATTATTTCATTTATTATTACTACAGATATGCTTAAAAAACTTTATCACTGATTTCTACGTCCGCAGATTTTTTCTTGATACTAATGACTTTAGAAATATTAGGAACAGTACGTAACTTTTTCGAGTATTCGTTTGGAGTCTTCGCTCCATGCAGAAGCAATGATTGACGGATTTTCCCTTTCTGATTAATAATGTTGCTTAGTTTGCACTAAGATATTATAAAAACCATGCATTTCACGACATTTTTGAATTTTGGAATAGGAATATTTCTTTTCGGGATGAGCAAAAACGTATCTTTTAATCCACAGCATATTTGCATTTGACATTTTGAAACAAGAAGAAATTTGAAAAGAGTAGATGATATTTCTCATTTCAAATAATAAGCTGTTGCCAGAAATTTTTATTCCAAAAGGTTAGCTTTCTGTTAATTCTGAACAGAAATCATGGCAAAAATGAGTATCAAATACCAAAAATGTGTAAACACCATCTATATTAATGTCATAAATCGCCTTCTTGTTACCTGTGCTGGTTTTGGTGAGTGCCTTCTACTATTTGATTTTGCCTTATGCTTAGGGATCACCCATAATTGAGATCACCCATAATTGACACCTTGTAGATAGGGATAAAATCGACTTATTCGAGTTGGTCATAGTTAAGTTTTGTTGCATTTCAAGACCCTGCAAGGAACAGTGGTCGAGGTTGTTAAATTTTAGTTACAACTATAAATTCGAAGAAAAAAAAACCGTTTAGTTTGGTTTTACTCTTCTTCGTACTCATAAGTATTCTAGACTTCAAGTTAAAGCGTGAGGACAATAAACTGTCTGTAGCACAGGAAGGTTGGAAAAATCTCCAGTAAAGACCACACTGGTGACTTCTTTTGATTTGAAAGAAATAATTGATAAATAATTTGTTCATACGAGGCAGTGGCGAATTCCATATTTCATAGAGGCGCGCAGACATATTTTGGACGAGAATTCAGTGCGTGAAGCTTAAATTATCTCTGTCAAATAACTGGTTTCTGTTGCAAAACTATATGCCATTATATAATTCCATTCTCGTTAAACAAATTCTAGAAATGAAAAATATTAAAATTCTTAGCCATCTCTTAATCACCATATTTTACACCTGGATATAATATACACTGGTGAAATAAATTAAGAGAATTTGCATATTTTATCGAACTACATGAAAAGAACTGAACTGAAGGAAAAACCATTGCTTCTAGTTAAAAATGCAAATTTTGTACGGCAAATACGTAAGCGTATACGTGTGTGTAGGCGAAGACAGCAGAAAAACGGGCTTTATAAGAGCGTGGAGGGTAAGACGAATTCCGTTCGCTAGCACCCCCTCGGCGAATTTCTTGGCGTTATTTTGCAGCAATTGGTTAAATTCATATCGAAACAGTAAAAATACGTAACCACCAACGTTTAGATGATGGACTGAGGTGGCGAATTGTGGGGAGGCTAGAGGCAGGCCAATCGCAAATCCAGATATGTAGAGAGTTTAACTTAACGCGCAGCGTCATATGTAACTTTTTTTTTTTTTTTTTTTTTTTTTTTTCTGAAACTGCAAAGTTAAGGGAGATTTCTGTACATTGAAACGTTGTACACATTGAAAACTCGTAATTCCAATGAAAGGTTATCTACCACTCTTGTTCTGACCCTGGTCCTTTATAATGGCCTTCTTTGCAAATGTTTTATGCCGCAATTTGCATCAGACTTCTACCGTTCTAATGCCATTTATGGTTTTTCAATGCACTGATCAGTTTGCATAGGAAAGAAGTGAATATTGTCATTCGAAAATTTCGACATTTTTCCTCTGTAACCGTAACCGTGAGAACTCTGTTGTTTTAAATCATATCAATCTTGAGCACATACCTTCAAATAACAATATCTGAAATTTCATTTCGATTGTTTGAGGGAACAGGCCGCTAGAAGTTCATACATCGGAACCCACCTGTCTTTATCGAAAGCCGCAGTGATTCTCTTTTTTCACTCGAGACTGGTTAAGTATGTTAATGATGATTAGCTACAAGAATTTTATCTGATATAATTTCAGTTAGATGACTAATTTTCCAGATCAAGCCGCATAATATTAAACATGTTGTTGAGAAGTAATTCACCTTCTCTTTTAACAAGCGCATTCTCGTTTTAGTTGCAATTGCCATCAAAGGGCAGCTTGCCGAAGATGTCTAAGTAATTCTGCGTAAGGCGTCGATAGGTAAACATATTTTAAGAATAATTTAAGTATCAGAGTTATAACTTTAAAGCACTGAATTTCATACAGAGATGGAACGTCCCTTAATGGTTTCGGGAATTACTGTGAACACATTCCTCTGAGAAAGTACTTTGGGGCAATTCACAAACCTCCAACAACGGCCACCTTCCGCTGCCATATTTGTGGTCTCAATACAACATCAATTACCTAATTAATACTATTTTGTTGGCCAGGACATCATGGGCGGGGGGGGGAGAATTCCCGGGTCTTCGTCCAGCTTCTCGCACGCTCTGGCCATTATATTAGTCACTCACGAGCGCCGAAATTCAGTCACGTATAGCCCTGATCGACGTGTAATCCTGGCGAATAACTCACGAAGCATTACAGGTAAGAAACAGGTCAGATGCTGCGTGGGCGAATAGAGAGAGAGAGAGAATTCAACATCTTTCGAGCTCCCGTGCTCCGTCCAGTGAAGAGAAGACGATGCTGAAGATAAACGAGGAACTAAACAAGAAGGGACAGCATCTGGAGGGCTATTTTCTTCATCGGATGAGATCGCAAGTGTCGGATTGAGTGTTCAAAAGACTTCTTTGCGCAGAGGAAGATTAGAAGGAAAGAAAACTAACCGCAAGACTGCCAGTAGCTAATTAAAAGAACGAAAATACGTTAAAGGTTGTTATTGAACCACTTTCAGGTAATATGTTTCAGATAGTGCCACAAACATTAATTAATGGAATCATAATAGCAATATGTTACGACAAACAAAATTAATTTGCAATCAATGATCAAATATTGAAGAATATCTGTCAAAGCTAGAAGGCATTAAAAAAATCTACTTACTTTCAATTAGAAAAGTTAAACTTTTTAATTGTAAATTTTAATAATTGCGTTAAAGGTAATACTCTTCCTGGCATAATTTTGAACGGTATTATTATGATTGGATAACTCTTTCTGGCTCATATATTGAAAGCAATTTCCCACCGTCGAGAATATTTAGAAGATAAAATAAGGATTTTAAAATTCGCAGCAGCGTTTCTCTTCCAAGTGGATTTTTTGCTATCAGCCAGCATTTTCGAGATAACACACCCAGATTTGGATTTTTTTTAGCCTTTTATTACTTTGATCACCGAATTACTTTGACTACGAATTCTTTCGCACTCAGATTTTAGCTTTTTAATATTTCATTACCATTTTCTTCCACAGATAGCGCTAATTTCTTTTTCGTTTTGCTCCGCCCATTGTAGTTTTCATATAAAATAGTTGCTAATTTTTTATGGAGGCGAACTTTAATAAAATTTACTAGGTACTTGTGTTATATTTTATTTTACTCTTAAGTTATTTTAGTGTTTTTCTCAAGTTATTTAGTGGTTCATTTATTCAAGATCATATTCACGTATAACTGCACCACGTGGAGAACAAATGCCATTCAATTGCTATCTACAATTGCCAAATGATATTGCAAAGAAATATTTTTCACGACGGTACGTATCTCTCTCAGCACATCGTGCGTAGATCTCTCCACTTTGTGGATTTTAGGATTTCAATTAAGACTACCTTAGGGGGATAAGATAATTTATGGACGTCAAGGCCGCAAGGTCGAAGGCTTCCGAGCAAGTTTAGATTCAAGATATGGAGGCAGTCACCCGCAAGTTGTCCTTCTGGACCCAACGTTCAGCAGTCAGTCTACCTGAAACGCTGGTCGAAGCAACGCTTCTTGGCAGGCAGAAAAGAACTTGCATAATGCAAGCTAATCGAGGCATATAGCGATAGTTGTAGTTTTTGAAGACAGAACAAAAGCCAAACAGCAATAACCCGCCTTACGCACAGCCTACAAAATCCGCCGGGAAAATTCCACCAGTTGTTATAATCCAGATCAACATTAATAGGAAAGCACTCAGAAATTAAAGAGGTTCTAAAAGTGGAAAAACTACATAGCTAACTCGAAGGGGAGAATCTTAAAATCATGCCGTTTAGTATAGATGACTATAGAAAGGTACAGGCTCAATTGGAAGCTGAAAAAATGCCGCTTCATACATTTCTACTGAACTCTGATAAAAGAGTACGCTATGTACTAAAAAAGGCTTCACAATTGACATAACCACCGAAGAGGTGAAAGAAGAATTAGATATGCAAAAGATTCCTGTGTTAAAACGCAGGCAGCTGCAGAGAATGAGGGGCGGAGTTGCGGTATTTTTACCCATCTTATACACTGAAACCCCAAGAAGGAAAGAGGCGGGGAAAAGATTTACAGTATATACTTGAGATGAGAGTTAAAGTGGAAGCTGATAGAAGAAGACCAGGCCCGACGCAGTGTTTTCACTGCGAAAGGTATGGTCAAAATGAACGATCCTGCCACAATACTCTAGATGCATTCACTGGTTGGGCGAGTACGGATCTTTCGAATGTTCAATTAAGGATAGTAAGGAAATAGCGGTGAACATTATGTAAAGGCCCGCATGCAGCCTGCGATAAAAATTGCCCAAAAATACTTAGGAACGATGCCCACTTTAATTAAAAACAAATATAAAAGTAAATTTATCCCACGCGCCATGAGGCAGGAAGAATTTCAAAAACTTTACCAATCGGGACACAACCAATAATACGCCGAGGTAGTAGCCAAGAAAAACACTTCAAATTACATTAAATAAAATAAAAAAAATCACCCGAAAAATGAAAAGATGAAGACAAGGAGATTGAAGATTTTGCTATTTTTACTAAGAACATATATCAAATTTACCTGAAATACAAGAATACTCAGAACAACATTGATAAAATAAGTATCGCCCTGGAGGCTACCCAGATATTTGAAAAACGAGAGCACAAATTCATATAACTTTATGAAGCTTAAAGTTTCTACAGTTTTCATATTAGCCTTAGTGATTTTATATGTTTTACTTACGTACAAGAAAGAAATGGACTTGATTTTACTTACTTATAAAGAAATAGACTTGATTTTCAACCTTATTGCGATTCGCTACTGTGCGCAACCAAAATATTTTCCGATTCGTTCTTCGGAGTCAATCAGATTTAAGTAAAAGTTCGCTTCCAGGTGAAGGCTTAAATAACTAGAACTTGTACATATTTTATTTATTATCTTATTTCAAGCTACTGTATGTAATTCACAAATGTTACCTACAATTGCTTATAGAAATGCTATCAAGTATTCATAAGGAAATGCTCTCACTAGTTTTCAGCACTTCATTTACTGGATTTTGTAAGTTCACTAAAAATGCTACCTTAGGGATAACGATAAATATGTAATGGTAAAAGCCCACACAGGTCCAGCGCTATATAATTATCATTCTATAAACTTTTGGTGTTAAAAAGAGAAAAATCTCTGATGTGAACACTACACAGCTTCCTTGTACGGCCAATTAAATGATACATAATTTTTGCGGCATTTTATGATACTTATCTCCTCGAATTTCATTACAGATATAGTTCTCATTCAATTAATTCACTTCTCACTTCGCGGTAAGGTAAAAATGCATAAAAACTCAAAGCGTCTTCATTAAAAATTGTAAAATGCAGAAAAACATAAAACACCAATGCAGTTAATAACACACTTTCTACAATTAAATGACTTAATACACCAAAAACAAGTAATTCGGCCAGCGGCTGGGAAGACAGATTTTCGGTGCACAGAATTGTAAGTTTGCTTCGGTCCCACTCGGCAAAAACACACTGAAATTAGTGCACAAACTGACTTAATTCACTATTCTACTAAGAGTCCCAAACGTAAACAAATGGCGGCCTTGTTAGGCTCAGGAGAACTTAAACAACTTCCAAATTGTTGATAATTCTACAACTGTTGCATGCAAATTAAGTAAAAGCATACAAACCTTAATTGGAACGTAAGAACAAGACAACTTAACCATTTTTAGAGCAAAATATGCACAATTTGCCATCCTATAAGAATAAAAACAGCTCACCGAGCCGGGTAACTGGTGCGGTCGTCTGCAACCAAAAAGGGAAATGCACATCTTCATATTATAGCAGTCCTAAAGAGGAAAATTTCAACAATGTAATGCCACTAGTTTTTGAGTTATGCGAGATACATACATACGTACGTACAGATGTCACGAAATAAAATCTCTTCTAACTCCATTTCAAATTCATTTTACAATCCGTTTGGGGAGAAAGAGGCCATTATTCTCTCCGAACGTACAGATGTCACGCAAAAACATCGTTCAAATGGATTCGAGAGCTGTCAAAATGTATATTTTCGTTGAAATGTGATAGCCGAAATTTTTCGCGATTGCAGTATTTCCTTTACTTCGCACACGGAAGTAAAAGAGGGCCAGTGACAATGAAAAATTAATTTTGCCCTAGCGGCATTCGCGCCCCAAGTCTTCCAACTGTTAGACGGGCGTATAAACCGTTTATGCCAAAACAGTCTTAAGCAGTCTTTCAGTCCAGTGTCCCTTTCTGATGGCCCCCCTTCAACATTCTTTAGTATGGCGACAGTAGTAATAGTAATATAGTAGATATCTTCTGAATGTAACCTATGGGTTATTAAGAAAAAACGCTTAGAAATTTTAGGAATTTTTTGCACTAGCAGGCACCAAATTATTGATCAAAAGTCGTCACGCAATACGGAAACGGGAACGATTAAAGAGTTCGCAAAGCATTTACAGATCCACGAACCATGCAAAGTTCCCACCCAAGCACGCTCAGTGGTATATATCGAATGAACATGCTACTTGTCCTTATTATCATCACTGAATACCATGTTTTTAGAATATTTGATTGATAGTCTATGTTATCATTCGCTTGGAATAGAAAAATTTACCTATATCAAACCAAGACGAACTTCGACTGTAAGAGGCGGTGCCTTAACAGTTATGTTTTCTTTGAAATGTATTTGGGCAACCAAGAATTTCAGTTATATTGTTACGGCTCGCGTCCCTTCAAATCTTCCCACTGCAGACTAGTGGTTGATGATGTCCATGTTGTCAAATTAGTCCTACGATATAAAAGCACGCACAAAACAAAAATATGCGGCAATTTCTTAAAATATTATTGAAATATTTCTACCGCGTAAGAAGGGGATTAAGAACATATTTCTCAACTAAAAAAAATTAATAATAAATAGACGAATAAAAGTTTTAAAGTAGTAAGGCTTCTTTCAAGAAGCCATCTTCTGTCTAATTTTAATTGGTAGACTACTCGGAAGAGTAGGATCTAACGTGAAAAAGAAAGCGAGAAGCTCGGTGAATGTAATTCCACACATAAAACTTGGGTTTCGAAAAAACTAACAATAATAAATAAATAAAGATATGATTTTATAGCAGTAAAAGACTTTCACTAATAAACCGTTTTCCACCCAATTTTAATTAGTGGAATATTTGGAACAGTCGGTCCAACGTAAAGAAGAAAGCGGTTGGCTCGATGAATGTAATCCCGCTCATAAAACTTGGACTTCGAAAGGAAAAGAAAAGTAAGAGGGAGGTGGAAGGAAAGTGGAGAGAGAGAGAAAGAGAGAGTAAGATCTCACCTTTTCGGAAAGCGAAAGGGAGGTGAGAAGTGTGGGGCGGAGGGCATAGCAAATCTTTTGTCTCAAAAAGAGACGGCAGAGTCCCAGAAAATGAGAGAGGTCAAAGGAAGGGGGGATCATTGAAATGCGGGCCTAATGTTTCCTTATCGGGCCCTTGAGTTATGGCCTGCCAGGCAGCCAGGCCTCTGCAAATCCAGGATGACGTAAATCGGGCACCGTTTCTCTCACCCCAGATGTGCTTTAGTGGTCGGGCAATATTTCTTCTCTGGACTACTGCAATTGGGATGCAGGAAGACAGCATTATAGGAGACCCTTCCACCCGCGCTCTACGTACACCTCCCTCCGAGGTAATGCCACTTGTAAATGGTAGCCCTCTCAGGACATGGATCCGCATCAAGGAACCACGGGATCTCTTCCTCCTTGACAGCTCTTTGAGGAAGCTTCACCTCCACTTCACTTCAGGCGCGCAAACTCACTTTCGCCTTGCCAGACAAATTAAAGGATATTCATAGCGGAAGATAAAGCACTCGGAGGAAAAGAAATATGTTACAGACAACTTGAAAAAAAAAATAATTTTCCACTTTCAACTCCACGAAATTATAAATTGCACGTAACAAAATAAACACATAACGTATATAAGTGATCCTCAAAATGAAAACAACAGAAATTTTAAGATCATTACTTCTTCACAGAAATTTTCATATAAAAAAGGAAAATAATGAGAAAAAACTAAAAATCCTAATGCAAAAATATGAACTGCTAGTTAATCATTACGCAGTGCAATTTTAGCAGTAAATTGTTCCAATCATACAAAGTTAACATGGTCGAGAATTAAGTGGCCTCAGGGAAAAAAAAAAAAAAAGGTATGAGATTTTAAATTACGTCCAAAGGGGAGTTTTTTTAACGTTTTGTGTATTACCTTTATTTATCAAATATCCTGTTCTTCGCACTTGAATCATAAAATTCAATTCGACAGCAATATCGCAAAATAATTTTAAAATGATGTATCATTAGAATTTCCGATACACAGTTCCGCACGCTTTAGATAAAAAGCCTCCCCCCCCTCCGGAGAGTATTGTCGTTGCTCGCTTTTAAATCGTTTAGTTTGTTCATCAAAAATTCGTTAACGTTTTACAAAATATGAAATAGATAATAAAAACAAATTCCAAATTTGGGTTTCCAGATGCGCATATCCGGGTGGAAACGTACGTGTTATTCAAAACTGGATGGCTCTAGGTACCATTGTTTTATCACATTTGGGGAACTATACATACATTTATGCAGATGCTTCATTTTTTAATTTCTTTAAATATAATACAGGGCTGCAAGATTGGGTGGCAATAGTCTGAAAAGTGATTCAGACTTTTAATATTTTCGACGCAAAATCGCAAAACGGAAACAATAGTATTTCAGAGACAAAGCCCCTTTGGACTAAAAAGAGTTAAATTTGTTTCTTGGGAAACGATGAAAAATTTGGTATCGCATTTAGCCGAAAAATGGAAAGTTTCAACAGACTGTTTCCTGCTACTGTTAAGGCAATGACATTCTCTAAGTTCTCTTGCAAATATTGTTCTTTAATTGCATTTATAATTTAACTTCTTTATTTCCAATGAAGCTTATTCTTGCACTATTCGCAGAGGAGGTTTTTTTTTTCTTTTTTTAAATAAAGGGGCGTAAGTTCCGAATGGGATATTAGCCTCGAAACGCCATTTTGCATCGAAACACTTAAATGCGTTGCATCACTTTTCAAATTGTTGCCACAAATATTATCACCCAATATTATATTTAAAATTAAATAATGAAGAATCTGCGTGTATGTGTATTATGTTTATCGCATTGTGAAAAAAAATAACGGTACCTAAAGCCACCAAAATTTGAATAACGTAGTCCTAACGTACTTTAACGAAATTTTTATTAACAAACTACACGATTATGTATTTGAATTATGTATTTAAATTTTAAGACTAAGACAACTGAAATATGAAGTGATTTACGTATCTAAATTTTAAGGATAAAGCAACTGGCATATGAAGTGAATTATATATTTAATTTTTAAGGATAAAGCAACTGAAATATAAAGTGAATCATGTTTTTAAATTTTAAACAAAAATTCCAGGTGAAGTCTAAGACACGTTTAAGTCTCGATTAAATACCCAGAAAAGTTAATAATGAACCGTGAGTAATTTTCATAACAATAAACCAATATTGCAATTAAATAAATAACAAGCAATATAGTAATATGAGTATTCGGTGATTGATAAACTAGTAATAACAAGTCGAGTATTTGCAAATCGCGAAGGCTGCTGTGTGCAATTTTGTATGAGTTTATCCTTAATAGTGTTACTGAATCACTCTGCACAGTTAGTAGACTCGGTTTTCGAAGTAGTAATTGCTTTATTAATTCATCATTAAAAATGTAATGGTTCAGATCCCAACATCTCCACACTGTCGAGCTCTTTGTTGAGTTAAACCAAAGAACATATTCCCCTATTCCTTCGATTAATTTTATAGAGCTATTATAATGTTGTTTATATTTTATTACTGTCAGTTATTCACGAAATTAAACTCATTAGAACTAGAACTAAACTCATTAGAATTAGTTATTTATAATTCATTTGTGGCAGTTGCGCATACAATGAAATTGACCAGAACAACAATATATATGTTTATGTTTTACTAATGTCAGTTACTTACACGATTGAATTCATTAGAACTACAATATGCAGTTGGTTTTACTTCACTACTGTCAGTTACATACACGATCAAATAACACAATGAATTTGCTGAAATTTTAATATTGTCTGTTACTTATACAATTAAATTCAATAAAGTTACTGTAAAATTGTTGATATTTTACTCCTATTAGTTACTTGTTACAATGCATTAAAACTACAATAAAGTTTAATTCGTTTAAATTTTACAACTGCAGATACTTTGTAACAATCATCATGTTATCTGATGCTGGTGACGTGAGAAATGCGCAGTGCTCTCGCCGGGTTTCGAACCCTGGACCTCTCGAATACGCATCGAGTACGCCTCTAATTAAACAGCGAAGGCAGAGGAAAGGAGGGAGAAAATAATGCCTTATATACCTCCGCATTTAAAGGGCGATTGGGGATTAGGGGACCTAGTCGCCAAATTCTGCTGGTGACGAATTTTCGGCCACCACCTTTTAGTTCCAGAGGCACTTGTAGAGTCATTAGGATTTTCTGCAGCAGCAGACGTGAAAAATAGGAAATGCTTTCGCTGGGACTCGAACTCTGGACCTCTCGAATGCGCGTCGAATATGCTTCCAGTTACACCACGAAGGCATGTGGAAAAAAGCGGAAATACCTTATAACTTATATTAGGAAAAAAAGCAGTTTTCCATTACAGAATTTCAAATAATCAATTGCTAATATCAATATGTTCACTATGAAACGTCTACTTCTATTTAAGTCATATAAAATATCATATCGTATAAAATGACAGAAATCAAAACTCAAACTGTTTATCGATGATGCATTGAATTTCCATACGTGCACACTTTGAAGACTGGTAATACTTTGAAGAAGGTAAGATTAATGATTAGAAGCATAAATTTTTCTGATTATTTATGAATTTCTGTTGCAGTTCAAGAAACATGTTCATGTTTCTAACGTAAACTTAATACACTCATGTCCATAAATTAAGACGCCATAAATTAATCCATTCATGCCAACACTGGCAAATAAAGATTCAGAAATAAAACAAACGCGACTTACTCATAAAGCCCGTTTATTAAACAAAAAATAAAGAACAAAAAAAGAAGGTGTATGTATGATACCATTCATAAAAACTATGGTTAGTGCTCTCAGGAGCAATTACAAAAAATATCTTCTTTATAAAAATTTAACATTACGTGGTTGGTATGTTGGTTAATACACTGTATGTCTCCCGTACGACGTATAACACGTAGACATGCTGAGTATCAAATTATCGACCTGATCTTGGGGAAGGTTACTCCACTTAACAAGCAATGCTCTCCCGAAGTTCCGGTACACATGTAGAAAATGCTTGACGGGCTGCAATTCGTCGGCCAAGCATGTTCCACATGTGCTCTCGGATTCAAGTCAGGTCAGAATGCTGATCATTCCATACGGGTGATATCCTCAGATTGAAGGCATTCCTTTACAATGTTTGCACGGTGAGGACGAGCGTTGTCATCCATAAACACATATTCTGCGCCCACCGCACCTCTAAACAAAGGTACATGTTGTTCCAGAATGATGTCCCGATAAATTTGGCCTGTCGTGGTTCCGATCTGAACATGTAGATCTGTTCTGGAGCCCAGTATATAATTCCACCACAAACGAGCAATCCTGCACCACCGTAACGGTGTCGTGTCAATGATGTTGTCTAGTTGGTAGCGGGTACTTGGAGTTCTCTATATGAGAGCTCGACGTTAATGTTTCCTTTGGCGGTTACTGCCAAATATCGGACGTCATTCGGCGTTGTAATTTGGAGGCGACCTGTACGATAACGTCTGCTGACATTTCCAACATTTAGAAATCGTTGCCAAAGCCTAGAGATGACACTTTGGGCTATCCCAAGTTCCTCGAATACTTCCATCCGATAATTCTACCACGTAAAAAATCATCAACACCCGTCCTCTGTGTGATAACTATTCGGTTGTAGCACTGAGCGGCTTATACAGAACGCTTGGGAACATGTTTAATTCTTTGCTAACATTCCTTACACACCCTTCTCTTACACTCTCGTCATTGTGGCGTACTATCGGCGTCATCTGATGGCTTCCTGTAATTTGCACATTATTCTTGAAAAAGTGTGCGATAATTCAACAGGTAAAATTTTGACTTCAGAGTTCGATTTCCGTGTAATTCTAAATTATCCTTAATTTATGGACATGAGTGTATTTAAAATTTGATAGTGACTGATTTGTTACGACATATGTAAACTTTCAATCTGAATACATGATAACTAGACATAAATGCGTAACGTCATATAGAACTATTTAACAATTAAACGTTAAACCGGGAAAAAAACTAAGAGATAACGACCTGTTGTTTTTTCTGAAAGCATAAGTTATTTAAACGTACAAATATTTATTTCCGAATCGATTAAAATTCACTATTTATGTTTTTGCGATCATAAAAACTACCGAAAATACATACTATCTTTTATGGCTTATGTCACAAAAAATTATTATATATATTTACACACATTTTACGACATATAAATATAACATAAAAGTCTTTGACATTTATATTTTTGTTTTAACATAAAATACAGTATGTGTTTTATGTTATATACATATATATGTGATAACATAAAAGATAGTAAGTTCTTATGTTATCACAAAGATAATATATTATAAAAAAGGGGGGAGAGGAAAGCAAGACTTTTCTTCATTTTCTTATGCTTTACAACGTGTTGCTAAAATGTATATTATATGGAATTACTGAGCAATTTTTAACATGTAATAAACGAAACAATGGTTGCCTTATGTTTTACATCTATTACACTATATCACTGATTCTCTTTCATTGACATTTTAGAAAACAGCTTACAAATTTTCAAATGCTCGATGAAATTTAAAATCCGATGCGGCTGAAGCCAAATTAAATTTAAATAAAAAGAAAATAAATTAATTTTTATAGACTACAAAACAATAGATGCATCCTGAATATGATCATAACTGTTATTCATATGCATCCTAAACCTCGAAAAGAAAAATTTGAAATTTTTAACGAATTTCAAAAATTATGCAACCAGTCACATTTTCTAAGATATATATGTATCTTAAGTTTTTGAAAGCAGACCGTTAGGAGTAAATTGAAAACACTGAAACTGAAACAGTTACAACCTGTTAATCTTTCTTAGACGAAAATTTTAATTTACCATGTCCCCAATTACCTTTTTTAAGCAACACAGTGATGGCAATTCGAAATACTGAATAGCTTAAAAAACAGATAACTTGAAAAACACTTTCCATTATGACCGCAGATCAAGAAGCTCATTGTATATATATTCAGGCTTGAATAATTGTGTACTTCAGTCGTCAGTGACAATCAAATATGACAACCTTCGATGCTTCCCCCCCCTCAGTCATCAGTTAGGTCAAAATAAATCGCAGTAATCAAAATAATCACAGTCCTCTCCGATCACGTTCATCGCACGATTTTTGAGTACCACATTTTATTAATAACGTTGAACTTTAAATAAAATTCATCCGAAAATTCTTACATGTGTATACAAACTGAAATGCGTTTCTACTCATTTAAGCATGGATGTTTCGCAGCCTTTTGTCATATATAACACAAATAACATGAAGTTTCTGTACGACACCTTTCAGGGCTGATATAGCCTTTATATATGCAATCGTAATAAACTGGCTACAGTGATACTTCAAATACCTGGACAAATAGGTTACATAGCTCATTGGGATATTCAAAAAGTCCAGATACGGTAAACCATCTTCAAGACAACCGTTCACCGTTATTCACGAATAGTTTACTTTGATCTTCTGTAGAGTTGACAGTCTTGGAGAAGAGATGTGGAACACAGGGTTTGTTTACATTCTCAGAAACAGTCATCGGTTTCAGAGGTGGTCGTTTTAGTGGCCACAATAGGTTCATTGTAACTGAACTAATTTTTTCCTCTGTAGGCGAAATGCATATTTACCACAATGCAAATAAGAGAATTTTTTTGTTTGTTTGTTTGCTTGTTTTTTGTTCGTCCATTTCATTATTTCATTTCAAATAAAGATTATAGAATTAAAAGAGGTAAGATATCGAGAAATTTCCGCAAGATACGGTTCCATAAGAATTTATTCTTCTGTGAAAGTTCATTTTAGACAGACGATTTTCAATATCTGTGTCTACTTATCTTCGCAGAAGTTTTTGATTTTGATTGTTTTTAGATTATCTGATTCTTTTCAGAGGTGATCGTTATAAGAAGTTTTACAATTCTTTTTTATATTCATAAAAGAAACAAATTATACACACATACACACACAAGGGCATTTTTTAAAAATTAAGTTGGCTTTTATTTGCTGCAATACAAAAGCTATTTCTTTTTAAGTTAAACTATAGCAATGAACTGAGTTGTCATTTCTTAACCATTAAAATTAAACAAACAGTCTTGTCTCCATTTTTACTGTCCTGGTCCCTTTGGGCTAAAAAATAGGAAGTATTTTTATTCGCGTAAAACGAAACGCAGAGACTATTTCCCTTCATTTAAAATGAAACTAAAAAAAAAAGAAAATCTGAAAAGCTTTCCGACTTTATATTACGCCCCAAAGAGCGCTTTTTTAACGTTTTGTGAGTTACTACTTCTCCCGCCTTCTTCGCATGCCTTCGTGGAGTAGTGGGTAGCACGCTCGACGCGTAACCGATAGGTCCGTGGTTCGGTTTCCGGCGAAGGCGTTGCTCACTTTTCAAATCTCCTGCTTCAAAACCCCCCAAAAAAAAAAAAAAAAAAAAAAAACTGATGTCTCTACACTGACGCCCGAACTAAAATGGTGGTGGATGATGATTCTTCACCACCGGGATTTGGCGATTGGGTCCCCCAAACCCCAGTCGCCCTTTAAAAAGGGGAGTATATAAGGTATTTCTCCCGCCTTCTTCGCATGCCTTCGTGGTGTAGTGGTCAGCACGCTCGACGCGTGACCGAGAGGTCCGTGTTTCGATTCAGTCAGAAGGCGCTGCTAATTTTTCATGTCTCTTGCTCCGAAAAAACCTAATGTCCCTACACCATCATTTATTAAATATCATGCTCTTCGTATTTAAATCACATAAAATTCATTCAACAGCACTATCACAAAATATTTAAAAACAGCAAAATGGTATATCTTTAGAATTTTCGATACACAGTCTCGCGCGCTGGAGATAAAACTATTTTTTTCCGTAGAGTGTTGTCATTGGTCGCTTTGAAATCGTTGAGTTTGTTCGTCAAAAATTCGCTAAAGTTTTACTAAATTTGAAAGAGGTAATAAAACAAATCCGAAATTCAAAATTCGGGCTGCCAAGTGCAAATGTTCGGTTGGAGGACTCCGTTATTCACGTTCTAGTTACCGCTGTTTTTTCACAATCCGAGAAAAATGCATATATTTCATTATTTAGTTTCTTTCAATATAATACAGGGCGACAATATTTGGTGGCAACAGTTTGAAAGTGAACAAACGCAGAAAGTGAAACGACGCAAAATACCGTTTTGAGACTAATAGTTCTTTTGGTCTAACGTTCCTTTGGGCTAAAAAATATTTTTATTAACATAAAATTAAGAAAATATTACATATTATTAAACTTTTGTAAATGAAAATCGTAAAATATCCATGACAATGGAAAAAAAGTCAAAAAGATCTGCTTTTCCGTTAGAAAAATGTATACTAAGAAAGAAAACAAAGATCAGCATACCCATATACAGAACGTAATTCTTTTCTCACATGCATTTAAGAACATTAATTCTTAATGAACCTTCTTAAAATGTACGCATTACTCCGCAGCATCGTTTTATAGTAATTTAATTAACGAATTTTTTTAATTCAAAATTTGACTGCAAATTTTAGTTGCGCTTGGCTTTAAAAGAGTTAGGGTGTACCTGAAAGTAAAAATTCAGATATGTCTACCGATATTTTGCAGTAAAGAATATTCTTTAACGTTGTTTTTCCCTGAAGTATTTTAAAATACTTACATGAATAGATTGCTGGAGAAGTTTAGTAATTTACTACAGCAGATAAAAGACTTTGAAGGAACGCAGGAAAATTTTTTGGTTCAGTAGCTGAAAGATCGGGAATCGGATACAGTAGCTTGAAGATCAGGAAAAATCATCTCAATTTACTGTTTTAGCTACTTTGCAACTAATAAGCATGCTTTTATTTTAAGACTCAATGACGAAAGATTTTTGTTTAAAAGAAATGAAACAAACTAATAAACTTCATTCTGATTTACCTAATCATCTGATTAAAACTATTTTTTATAGCAAATACTGACAGAAACCTTATACATAAGCAATGAGGATAAAGTTTTTCATTCTTTTGAATTAGGCTTTAAAACGTTTCCCTTTTAGCACTTGAAAAAAAAAAAAAAAACTGTTGCCTTCCTTCTTCGATAAAATGCAAACAATAACAATAACCTGTTCAAAAATAAAGCGCGCCATTTAAAGTTTAAAATTATGTTTCTTTTAGTAAAATTTTGATATTTCCATCGGCAACAAATTTTACTAATACACGTAGTATGAGTATAATAAAAAAAAAGTCCTCTATAAGCGCCGTATTCCCATATGCTCCTTTACAAGAAAATTTCTTTTTGGCCCTCGCATATACAGAGTGATCACAAAAAAAAAAAAAACTTCTCCGATATATGAACTTCTAGCAGTCTATCCGTTCCACCACTCGAAATTTTATTTCCGATATTGTTATTTGAATGTACAGACACGAGTGATGATTAAAAACAACAGAACTGTCATAGTTACGGTGACAGTGAAATTTTTTTTTTAATTTTCGAATGGCAACACCCGCTTTTTTTCCCGCATAAATTGATCAGCGCATTGAAATATCATAAATGGCTTACACGTATGGACGAAATGCGTATGACGTATGATACACGTATGACGAAAATTGCCGGCGTAAAACATTTGCAAAGATCAGCATTGTAAAAGACCGATGACAACACAAGAGAGGATAGAGAAAAAACTTTTATTGGAATTAAAGTTTTCAATGTGCCCACCTCGCAGACGATAATGCATTGCATGTGGGAGATTACTCAGAGCAATGGCGAACGTAACATCACAAAAGGAATTTGTTTAACTTAACGCTTTATGGCAACTTCCAGTTCTGACAAATTTCTTAGATATGATGGTACACCTTAGATTTCATATAACCCCAGAACCAGAAATCCACCGGAGTGAGGTCGGGAGACTGCGGTGGCCAAGAAAATCCAAGGTTACGGAAAATGACTCTATCTCCTAACCGCTGTTACAGCACCTCTCGAATACAAATGGCAACGTTTAGAAGAGCACCACTTTGCATTCATACAACGTCATTAATCAAATTTGGCTACCGCAATCCTGGCAACAGTGTTGTATGCCGAGCCTTTGTGATGGAGCACGTTTCCATACCTGTGAAATTGACCTCTTCGAAGAAGTACGAACTGAGAACGAATGTGCTTGCAATGCCGCACTGCACAGTCACTTTATCTTTATGTAAAGACACTGGTGCCACATCGCGAGGGTTTTCGTCAGCCTACTGAACGTATTTGGGTGTTTACATTTACAGTTAAGAAGAAAAATGCCTTATCCGTCGATAATATCTGCAGCGGCCACCTGCTATCTTCATCATATCTCATGAGAAATGCTGATGTTCTCTTCTTTGCAAATAATTACGCCAGCAATTACCGTCATACGTGTATCGTTCTAGTACCATTTATCGTTTTTGACTGTGATGAGCAATTTACGCAGGGGAAGGGGGAAAAAAAAGGTGTTGCCGTTCGAAAATGTCGAAATTTTTTCACAGTGAGAGATCTATCGGTTTAAATCATCACAATCTCGAGCACGTACCTGCAAATAACAATACCTGAAATTTCATTTCGATTGGTTAGCCGAAAGGGCCGCTAGGGTTTCATATATCGGAGAAGTTTTTTAGACCACCCTGTATATTACGTCTTCCAGAAACAAATCAAATAACAATGCAATTTTTAAACAACATATAAAACGAAAATGGTAAAATTTGCATCATTTTTGCTTTAAAAAGAAAAATGAAATACTTGCATTTCAGCAAAATATTCGGAATTTTACTCATGTATTTCTTTAACGTTTTCTTTGCGCATTCTATACGTGCGCAAAAATAAGTATTTCTCGACATGAGTTAATGGCCATGTTATATTTTATATCGCGAAATATATTTCCATGTTTTACACTGTAAGGACACACGAATTTGCAACATATTTTTAGCTGTGAAACTGAAATTTATTCTCTAATCTCTTTTTTCCGTCAAAGTAGAAAGAAAGCGTATAAACTCGGTTCGTTTCGAAAAACCGAACCTATAGTACCTCCCAGCGCGCTGATGACTAGTGATCACTGCTTTTCGACACTTCGGTTGCCATGTAAAATACATCCAGTCCAAAAAGGGCCAAGGAAAAGGAATCATCCATCTGCCCGAAGTACGGACCAATTTAGAAACAGCGGCGATTGCCACATAATGCCGCGCCATCGATGAAAATGCGCGCTTTAAAACTATATCGATATAGAAAACAAAAACGCGGAATGGGATCCTGGGTACACAAGACGACGCCATTTTTAAAACAAATGGCGTTTTCTTATTACTCGATTCCATAAATAAATAAATAAATAAAACTAGGAAATGTGCGCATTACAAGCGAAACTCCATCCCAGGGTTTTACTTCGCATTCCGGGAACGGACAAGGGAGGAAAATAAAAAAGAGGGGGTGCGAACAGGGACTCACCATATTTATGGGGTCCGCAAAACACCTTAAATCACTTAGCAGCCCATAAATAAATAAGCGTAAATGACATATAAATCCGAACTTCGCATTAGGGTAGCTTGATAGCGGAACGGGTATTTTCAAAGATTGCTTAAATGATGAATTGTCATTTTCTCTACTGTTGATAAATTTTATTATACTCATTATCAAAAACCACCATGAAGATGGAAACAGCTTTTATCTTTAGAGCTATCAAAAGAAGCAATATGTTCCAGGACTGCTGAAATTTCTAATGCAGTAAAACTTCGTTAGTTTTGAAGTTCAAGGACCATAAAGTAAAAAAAGAAAAGAAAAGAAAGTGATCTCCAGCTAAACTATTCCAGAAGATATTAAACACGATGATGCAGTCCGTTAGCCTACAACAGGAAATGAATACAGCTGAATATAGTATTTCAGAGTGAAAGGAACATGTGAAATGCTGCGTAAAAGAAATACAGCGAAACCTCTCTTAAAAAGAACATTTACGGCTCCAGACAATTTCGATCTTCTCTGGAGGTGATGGTCCTATATAACATCATTGGTGAACACGTCAATTCATTATTTGTTTTTGGTTTCACCTAGCCAATCACTCTCAGAGGTGGTCTCCATACACTGCATATGTACCTTGCGTAAAATTAAAAGGAACAGAGAATCAAAATAGTTTCGTATACTTCTTGGTCATTTCTCTGGAGGTGATCGTCTTATACAACATCATTGGCGAAAATGTCAATTCATTATTAGCCCAAAGGAGCGTTAGCCCAGCAGGACTATTAGTCTCAAAATGGGATTTTACGTTGAATCACTATAAAAGTCTGAAACACTTTTCAGATTGTTGCTACCAAATACTATCGCCCTGCATTATACTTAAAGAAATTAAATAATGAAGAATTTGCACGAATGTATGCATGTTTTTCGCATTGTGAAAATGCAACGGTACCTAGAGCTATTCAATTTTGAATAACATAGTCCTCCACCCTAATACAGACACCTGGAAGCCGGAATTTTGAATTTAGAATTTGCTTTACTGCGTATTTCATATTTCGTAAAACTTAGCGAATCTTGGATTAACAAACTCAGCGATTTCAAAGAGAGTAATGACAACACGGTACGAAAAAAAAAATTTGTCTCCAGCTCGCGACACTGTCTATCAGAAATTCTAAAGATATGCTGTTTTTAAATATTTTATTGTGTATTTCAAATTTTGTAATATTTTACCGAATAAACATATCGAAGAATGTATTTATCATGAAGATATTAATAACTTTCATTTTGAAACAAGTTTCGAAAAGTTGTTAACATCTGCAGCAATATTTAGTACACTACTGCTATACAGTCACAACAAATACCTACTTAGTAATTAGTTCGCATCTTCACCTACTAGCTCGTATTTTTTTCTGATAAACTAACCGATTTCTCATGAGAACAAATTCTAAGATATTTAAGTCTAGTCCTTTTAATTTATGCGCAATGCTACATTTATAAGTCGCAAATAAGGCGATAAAATGCAATGAACCCTCTCACTGCAATCACATCGCTATGATGATCACATCTGAAACTAATCAGCACCTGCGAGCATATAAATAAACAAATCTATTGAGTATCACCTCTCTGAAACTACCATCTTCAAAGAAGATCCAAATCCCCTTAAGCCTTAAAATGTCTTAGACTATAACTCCCCCCCGTTTCCAAATTATATTCGTGCGAATCTCTAGTCCATGCACCAAAAACAACGAAATTTAAATGTAGAATTTGGTAGATCAAATGCAATTCATTTCTCATCATCAAGAATCCTTTTGTTGCCTACTAGGAATTAAGATTACTATAATAAAAGTAGAGGAATCAATCAGGGAGTATTAGACTTAGCATGCTATTCATCTTCAACAGAAGGCGAATACACGTTGGTCTATCTGTTATTAAGACTACGTCTCAGTGAACACAATAGAACAATTTAGGTTAAAATAACACGCCGAATAATGAAAATTGGAGGAGTCAAACAACAAGAATCAGCGTTACTATTAGTAAATTTTCCAGGACTAGTTTCGATGGTTTAACAAAAGAAAATAATACACAATTTTTCCCCCAAAACATTTGCTTTTTTAATTTCTTCATCAAAATAGCTCTAAAAATGGGTATCTTGTATTCTAAGCAAATTTTTATGATTCCTGTTATGATAAATCTGCCAAGCAATTTTGTCACTACTAAATTTTACCTTATTACATATATTGCTCAAGTCAAATTCCTGAATGAATGCCGCTGTTATATGTGATTGCATAAATGTGAAAAAATCTGAAAATTTAACATTATAAAGAATGTCTTGATACAAAATTACATAATTCCCCTACGAAAATAATTGCAGTTGAATCTTGAATTAATGGAGCATCTGAGATTTTTGAAAAATTTTATTATATTGATATTTGAAAATTTGTTGAATCGGGCTCGTGAAACGCATTCGAACATATTTTTCAAATATTGTGTAATGAAACATAAAATTCATATATATATATATATACACAGTCCAGTCACATTAATGTGACCACCACGTACTTTCCATGTCAGAGTTAAATAACCAATCACAGAAGGCAGGTGGCAGCACAGTGCAGTTGAGCGTATATAAAGGGTGTGTGAGGGCTTCGGAAAACATTTCAATCGTTGGCGTAATGCAGAAACGAAGC
>KK112596.1:59168-85880 GCA_000611955.2 Stegodyphus mimosarum
ACATGTCATTCGCCAAATTTTTGTGTTTATAGTTAATAGAACTAATTAATTGAAGTTTAATCTTATGAACTTTTAATAAAAAATTAAAGTGTATATTTCAGATATTGTTTTTGTATTATGTAAATATATCATATAAAATTGTATCTGTTGTGACATATGAATGAATTTTTACATTTTGATATTAATAGAAATGTTTGAGAAAGTTAAACTTTTAATGATTTTGTGTTTGTGTAATATTTGATAATATTGCAATTTATTGATTTTGTTATTGTTGTAAGTGTATCTGTATAAGGGCACCTGTGTTTTCTGAAATATGTTTACCAAAACAGTTCCAAACCATGACAAATGAAAGGTAGTAAATAGTATTAAAAATTAAGTAAAAAGTGCTATAAATATTTTATTATTATTTCAGAAGTTTTGTGGTTTTGTTCAGGTTTATTAAGAAAACAAAAATAATACCATTCCAAGGTCTACATTTTTTGTACTTTGAAAAGCCTATAAGAGCAATTTCATTTCTTCAAGTTGTACTGTTTTACTAGAAATCAGTATATTATTTAAGATTATACTTTAATGTTTCTTTTATTTTCCTTATTCTGTAAATTATAAGAAAATCAACTTGTTTATTGTGATTAATATGGAGCTTCTGATATTTTGCCGTAAATTACCCAAATTCTTTAACAGTTTATAGTTGCTTTTATTTGTGATCTATGAAGTGAAAACACAACAGTGGTCAAGTTTCCTTATTGGTTGAATCTTAATGGAGTAAATTATTTGAAAATATATAATCAATAGACTTATAGCTAAATTTCTTATGCAATTATATGCAATAAAATATACAATCGATTTTATTTTAGAAGTATTAAATTGTTGCTGTATGATTTATTCATTCTTTGCATGTCATGAATGTGAATATTTTAATTGATAGTTTTTGATCTTTGCAATTTTATTTATTTTAAATGAAATCCATTTTATTTGTTTAAAATAACTGAATAGCTAATTGTTTAAGACCATTTTGTATTATTATTTTCAAATTAGCAGAGCTTATTGTGTAATTTTCATTTTTTAAAATATGTAATTCTCTCGCTATGATCAAAGAAATCTGTGATGAAATTTATGCTAAAAATATGTCATAAAAATTTTACGTTCAGTACTGTGTATAATTTTTTCAGCTTCCGCACTGTCTTTTAACTATTTTAGTTTTTTATTTAGAGCAAATTTTGATGCATAATAAGTAGTTTAATTTAGAAATATTTCTGGGAAAATTTTAATTTTTATTCATTTAATGTTAAAAATGTTAGCATTACATTGAAATCAATCTTGTAATGCAAGATCATTTTAATGCAAAAGAAATTTAGTTATTTTTACTAGTTTAAGAATATTTTCATAAAATGTAGTTGTAAAAAAATTAACTAATACATTTATAATTGTCCATAAAAATATATATAACAAAACTAATAATTTTTGAAGAAGATCCTATATTTCAAAGTGGAAATATGCTATATTCCATAAGCTGTAATATGTAATATTATTTTAACTAAAATGTAAAGGAAATGTTTCATCAAACCATTTTTGTTATAGTTTAATTAAAAATGTCGTTAATTGTAAAATTTTGTTAATTTAAAAGTACAATAATTTCAGGATTTTTTCATTAATAAAAAAAGAAGTCTTATATGAGAAAGGAATAATCATGTTAATTTATTCTTTTGTCATGATATAAAAATTGTATGTATTTAATATGAATTGTTTGCGTATAAATAAATTTTTTATTTCATTATTTTAATTGTGTTGTCTTCAGTTTTTACTCTAAAAAATTTGATACATATATTTAATATTTAGCTCATTTGTATAAGAGATGAATTTAAATGCTGATCAGCATTTTTAATTTCATCCTGCCAAAAAATAAAATTTTACTTCTGTGATAGGTTTTTCACAACAGTTTTCATTTCCTGTTTAATACTACTGTATTAATATTATATTTTTAAAAATTTCTAAGTAAAAATAATTATGATTGATTTTAAATGCCTAAAACTGACAAAAATAACCTAAACAAATAATAAATGCTTATTAGAAAAGCATTTATATATCACCTCCACTGAAAAGAAATTTAAAGCTATGAATTATTAGAAAACACTTCAGTAAGTATTTTTAAGTCAGTATTCCAAAGTTATCCAGATCTGTTGTAAAAATTATTTAATATTTGTTTTAGATATTCATGCATTTAAAATCAAAGCATAATTGCAGATATTAATTGAGTTCGAAAATTATAAAACATTATCTTTAAAGTATTCTGCATCTCGGGAGATTTAAGAAACGTGTAAATCGAAAATTAATTCTAAACAGAGCAATTTTTTTAGAGACGAATTTTCCGTGAGCGAATTTCATTTGTACCCTGCGCCGTTGCTTCACTGCTTAGCTCAGACTAGGCTAGACGAGTAGAACGCAACGATTGAACCGGTTTACATTACGTCTATGAAACCTTTCGTTCTTCTCCCTTACAAATTCTTTGGTTTAACTACCGAATCATCTGCCTCAGCTGCCAAAGCGCAGATGAATGAGATAAGATAGAGTGATAAGATAAGAATGGCTGAATATGAGTTAAGCTACTGTCGCCATCTATTGATGGAACAAGAAAACTAAAACATAATTTCCTTAAAGGCAGAAGGTAAAGATGGATTGGAATTAAAGTCGTTAACTAGAACAGAAATATTTTTTCGAATGTGAAACGTCTCTAGAAAATCTAATTCACTAATGGAAGTTGTTTTTTGAATAATTTTACCTGCAGAAAAAAGGAAATTTGTTTTTCGACCCAACAGTGCTGGGCAACCGAGGACTTCTGTGTTTCCTTTTTCCTAACATATGCGTTCTTTCACGCGAAATTTTAAAGCTCCCTTAGTTCGACCAATGTAAATTAAACCACACTAGCAGGGAATCCTGTAAATACTCCAGGAATTAATATCCGAAATGGGGTCCTTAAGTATTGAACGGGATATTTTATTCATAGGGGACTAAACGACCCGAAAGTAAAATTTCCGTAAAACACGTCCAATTTTATAGCTAAATGATGGAAAGAAAGGAAGGAGACATAATTCTTATAATCTCAAAAAACAAGAGTGCGCCTTTTGGTGTGTTGAGATGAGAATTTGTTAACAGCTTGGTTAATAATGTTGGATGAAAAGCCCTTGTCGACAGCAACTGCTTTTAAATAATTTAGTTCTTGATCAACCGCCAATTTGGAGGACAAACTTGAAGCGCACGGAAAACAAAGGAATAAAATGATGATAACTTCTGTTTAGTCCGGATGACATGATTTGAAGTGCGGTGGAAGGAAAACCGATGGAGCTTTACGGTAAACAGCAGTACTGAAGTTGGATGTGCTACGTGCGACCAAAATGTCGAGGAACGAAAGAGCATTGCATATCTCAAGTTCAAATGTGAACTGAACAGCGGGATCAATACTATGCTTCAGCGTTACTAATTTAACACTGATTCTTGTTGCTTGACTTCTCCAATAACCATAGAATAAGTCAAGGAAAGTTTTCATATTAAGTGAAAAAGACTAATATGTGTAAAAGTAATAAAAATAACAACTCAAAATTAAAATTACTGCGCTACAAAGTTTATGTGTGCTTTTTCAAATATATTCTAAGCCAGAAATTGGGATTAACCCATCGATTAGGAACAGGAAAATGAAATTATCCTTTCCGCTATTCCATAGTGTTTATGCAGATTTTATATTCTTGCGAAATTTTCGCGATATTTGAATTAATATTTATTTCCAAATGAATTCCCCAAAATATTTAATTGCCTTTAATTTATTTTTAAATATAACACAATATAATAAATACATTTGAAGATGAAGAATGGAGAAAACTAGCTCAATTTATAGCTATATAAACGGATCAAAAATGATAATTTCTGTAGCACGCAAAATGGGATGCGTATAGAGTAAAGTAGAACAGAATTGCATATGTGTTGTAAGGTATTTAGTTTATCTAACCAGTTATTTTATGTTCAGAATCTTTACTGTCACTTCTCCCCTTCCGCTTTCCTGCCAAAATGCTAATTTTAGTTCGCGAGTATTGAAATGAGGTAGAAAGAGATAGTATTTAAAGGAACGTTTTAGATCGTTTAGACAGAGCGTATTCCGACTGCGGAAGGCCTCGTTACCAACCAAATTTCCACGACAGCAGTCTGTCTCCGACGTTGCTTTTCGTGCCAATGGTGCTTGCCTCACCGGTATAGGTCTGAGCCAACTGGAGCGGTCATGATTTCTGCGTAGCCTATGGATTAACTTGAGATTTAACTTGGCTTTAATTTGAAATTCCTTACTTTTGAGATACGCTATAAATGCTGGCTGGATTTGTAAGCATAAGAAGAGTCTTCTGCTCAAATGTTTGAATTGTGAATAAAAGGGTCTTTCACAATCTTCTTACGTTTCTGTGCGATTAACTAGACACAATCTAATAACATTCTGGACGCTACCTAAGATTTGAGATTTTGCAATATAAAATGAACCTAATAATCACCCACAGTTCCAGCTATTTCTGATCTTTCAAGATGGTGGTCACTGTTAGAAATGACGCTCCATTTCGATACTGTTTATGCGGTAAGAATGATCACTTTCAAAAGTGGTGTTTAAAACGGGTTCGCCGAAGCTGCTCAACTAACATTTAAATCCTAATTAAAATTAGCAACACGCATTACCAATGAAGGTGAAGATGCGAACTCGAATTAAGGGGAAAAAAGTGCTTTTAACAGCTCACTGTTAAAAAACTAACTGGGAAACATTTAATGCATTTTGGCAAAAAGGAAATAAGAAATTTCTAAAAGAACTGTCACGCAATTTCCTCGGTATTTCATTATAAACGCATTTACAAAGACGAGCAATATAAGAGAAATACTAATACACTAAAGTTTTTTTTCCCTCTTTTCCTGTATGTGCTATTTATGATAGATAATGCGTACTATTTATTAAAAGAAAAATAGTAGGATGATTTTTTTCAGAAGCAAATTTAAAGTAGAATAGAAAATGTTATAACGTTCTGTTCTTCTCTTGTCTTATAAAGCTGTCTAATTTTGCAATTCATAAGCAAATTTATAGATTTATTTTCACAGACTCGGGATTTGCAGGCAGCTGTGTATCTTTTCAAATAAGCAGAAAATGCTAAGAACACGAAATGCATAAACGAAAAGCATAACCCAATGCAGCAGCATGCGGGGTGGTTGGAACTACAATTAACATTAAAAGACGCTGCAGACGGGCTGTTTTCTGTATGTGACGGTTGTGCAACATGTAACTGGGTGCAGTGCGTGCTTTCTGAGCTGTAAGTCTCACTGCTCTGAAAAACTTAAGTATCTTATCACGAGAGAGAATCTTTTTTGACGACTAAGCCACGAGAATTTATTTTGTTTAAAGTGTTATAAACGTTCGTCAGGTCCAGCGTATTAACTATTAGCTAGGGCTTGGTGGAACGTAATATTTAAATAACCTTTCCTGAAAGATGAATATATTTTTAAGAGCTTCGCGATAATTTACAAATTGAGAAAAGTTATTTAGCTGATAACTCCAAGGGGAGGGAGTCTCCAGTGCTTAAGAGAAAAAGAATAGTTAAAAGATAAACTTTAAATTTTAAAACTAATTCTTGTCTTCAAAATCGGATGACTCTGCATTTTTTACTTTTCCAGACTCTTCTGCTTCTCAATCAATCACACTTTTCATGATGTTTACAAACAATTAAAAAACACGAATACGATAAAATCAAATGCTTCACACGAACAAAATTATCACAGCCTGAAAGACTACATTAGTTGATTCTTCTGCTTAAATTATAATTATGGGTTTCTTACCAGCCATTCTAGAGATATTTAATCTCTTTTGTATAATTCTTTAGTATGTAAGGATTATTTTACTTTTCTAATAATTAATTTTAAAACCCTTCCTTTAAAATCTTCTTTCCCAACTGCAACTATCGGCCAGAATGAGTTTTCAGTACCGTGTTTTATGCAAATGAAGTAGAACCAGTATTTAATGGGAAATTCAGTCACTTCCGAAAAAGAGCGCAGAAGTTCTCAGTTAAGCGTGTTCTGTCTTCGGCCCAGCCTGTTTCACTACGTTCGTATTTTACGTGCATGTTAATATTCGCCGGTGAGGTTTAATTACGGGCCAACTAGGTTGTAAGGTTTATCCTAACTTTATAACAGTTACTTTAAGTTTGTCACACTTTAATGTCTCTCCTAATTTCAGCTTACGATTTCCTACCAGAATGTATTTTCAGAAACGCGTTTAATGCAAATGTGTAAGAGTAGTATTTAAGTCGATGTTTCATTTACTTCGTTAGAGGGCCAGAGTTTTTGACCAGCGCGTGTTTGTCTTTGGGCTACGTCTCTCTCTAAGCTATTGCTACGCTCGACCGTACTTCACGCTCTTGATAGTTTCGCCTACTTAATTGAAATTTAGGAGCCAACTATTTAGAATCCTGATAGCTTCGGCTATATCTTTTTAGTTAAGTTTAAATTCATATTAATATGAGTTCAAGCCCAACTGGAGGCTTTGCTGTACGCTCCGAGTTAGGAGCCGACTGCGTTAATCCTTATTTTGAGAAATAAATTGTAATTAACCCTTCTTTAGTATTACGTCTCTGTTCACACTCTCAAGCAATTACTCGCTTATCGGTTTCCCACATCGAACTGAGAAATAAAAGGGTGGAACCCCACAAGGTTAAAGCCCGAGAAGAGGCTGACTGTATTACTTACGTGAGTGAATAAAAAGGTATTTTAACCTTTCTTTGGATTCATCCTCACAGCTGTAAGAAGACCAGCGAATAGTCGCTAGATTCTTTCACTATAGTAGCCAAGGACGTGTAAGTTAACTAGAACTTTATAAGTTAATAAGAATATATGAAACAGTTTAGTTTATTTAAATTGAAACGGTGATGACAGATAAACGCATCTTCACAGAAATGAAACGTTTACATAATTGTAATAATTCAGAGCAAGGTGCCTGCGCAGTATCTTTATTTTCATGAAAATTAATAACAAAAACACAGCAGTTTGGGGTAATAGCTATAGTAACTCAAATTTTTTTTTTTTTTCAGAGTAGAAGTTTATAACAGTACTAAATGGTACTTGCGTTATCGAATTGTGCAATCTAAAACGGCAACAATACAACATTGGATCATTTGAAACAGATGTGCCAAACAACTAAAACAACTAGGCCCCCCCTCAAAAAAAAACTCAAGATGTGGAGAGAAAAAAAGCATTTCCAACTGCCCTTGAAATTTATCCTCGGATGCAGAAGTTCACAGACACGGGAAATGTTTCAACGTTCAAAATAATGACTGGCCACCTGCCTAGCTGAATTTTTTAGACCACTTTATAGAAATGCTTCTAGTAGCTCGACTCGTGTTCGAATTCTCCCCGATAGTCTACACTGTAAAAAATTTTAGTGCAATGTTACACCATTTAATGGTTCAAAATCAAAGGTTGCACCAAACTATGGTTCACTTGAATTTACAGTTTCACTGATATTTGGTGAAACGATCCAATTAGTTCAATGTTTCACCATTTTTAAGGAATACTTTGCAGCCAATCAAAGCAAAGCTTTCAGCGCATGCCTGGTCTTCCCGTGATTCGATCTTTTGAAAGTTTAATGGCGGCAGTTTTTAGTCGGCTGTGTATTCTATAATTGCAAGGTATGTATATTTTTGTTTTGTTTCCGTTTTGATTTATGTATGTGCATTAAAATTTGTGTATTATTGAAATGTAAGATACAAAATGGTGTCATTCGCAGTAACTTTTTAATGATTTTGTTGGGGTGAATCGCGATAGTTCTAAAGCCTATTTTCACCATGCGGTTATTACTACTGTATTTAACGTAGTTGAATATAATTCTAAAAAGAGATTCCCGAACATTCCAAGTAAAAGCATTTTTATAACATAATGTGTACTTCTGCATATGTTACATGTGTATTTCTGTAAAATACATTATATTCATTCTGTAGAAAACAGAACATTCTATGTTTGTATTGTTCTATGTTAGTCTATGTTTCGTATGTATAAATAACTAGCTGGGGATGTAAACAGTGATGGAGTAGTATACTCACTCTTATGACCCTGAGTAAGTAATGTCTTGATACATTTATTAAATAATTTTTGAAATATTAGAAGATTGCATGTGTGTATATATATGTGTATTTTATGTACAGAATCATCGATTTTAGACTTAATAATGGAAAAAGTAGGAAAATTTACAACTATCAGAAAATTTTATTCCAAATAATAGTTTGTATAATGTATATTATAAAGTAATAATAAAACTTTATATTTTTGTCAATTTAACTTTTAAAAAGTGTTCTATAAGAATGCAAGTGATAAACAGAAACCCAGCATCAATATTGGAATGTAATTGCTGTTCCGTTTTTTGTGAACTTGAGAAATAAGAAACAAATAATTCGTCTAAAAAACGTTTAAAAAACATTTTTGACATGGAAATTTAAGTAGTGTTGGGTAAAACTAAATTTATGGTTTAATTTTTTTTCTAGATGAAAATCTTGGTACTGTGTCAGTCATCATTGAAAATGCTAGAAATTTCAGATTATGATCAGCTTACTGTTATTAAATATGCTTAATATCCAAGTTTTTATATCTCTGCATAAATGATTTCAAAGAATTTGTTATGAAAACTTTCTCCGAGGATCCCAGCAAAATTAAAAGTAATCGATCAACTTTATAAAAAGGCATTTGGAATATTTTTTTGAAGTAGCAAGTTTTTTTATTGCTTTGTGAAAACTTTTGTTTATTAAATCTTATTGTTTGATTAAAGCCATTTTGAAATATTTAAACTTTCCTTTTTTCAATAAGAATTTTTTTGATAAAGATGTGTTGAATTTTTGTTATTTAACCATGTTGTTAAATATTCTGTTTGAATGCATGCTTATTTGGCCAAAATTAATATTTAAAAATTTTGTTTTTCTTTATTTCATATAATAATATATATTGAACTTGAACAGTTGTGTTTATTATGCACACTGTTATGATTGCTGCACCAAGGTACTACAAAAATTTACAGATTTTGTTCTAGGTACTGATTCAGCTTAGCATCAAACTGCCACAAAAGTTGGAATTTAAGAAATTATGTGCATTTTTTCTGCCAAACTGGGAGTAAATTTCTTCCGTACCGTATTCATAATTATCCTTATTAGTGCATTTGTAGATACAATGTTAATTTGTTTAATTTCTCAAGATGAAGAAAGATTTTGCAGACTGGTAGCATTTTTAATAGCCAAAATGACAAAACTAATTATCTCTTAACTCCTATGATAATCTTGCAAAATTGTATTTCTTTGTAGTTTTAGTTGGAACATAAATGAATTATAATATGGTTTCTGATTTTAGCAAATAACGTTTATGTTCGTACAAACTTTGCATGTAAATTTAAGAATTTAATTACTAGCATGTATTTAAAGTAATAATTAATAATTAAGATACTTTTTTTTCTGAAGTGGTTAAGATGTCTGCAAAATGAAGTTCGACTGTTTAAAAATATAAGTAATTATTTCTAACCAGTTAAAATATGATCTAAGTGTAATTTCTTCAGATGCCATTTTGTTAGTGGTAAATGTGGCAGAATATTAAATGATAGAGTGACTAACATTGTTTATTTTTTATTTGGTATCATCAATAATTCATAAATGTATTTACTTCTTTCATAATTGGAACACAAAGATTTAATTTAAGTACTATTTTTTTTATTGTACAGTATAATTTATTGTTGTCAAGGGCAACAAAAATTTCTAAATAAGGTTAAAGTCTTTTAAAAAGCATTATAATAGTGCCTGAGAGAAAAGGGCTTACTATATAGGAAACAAATCAAGGTAATTGTGCAAAACTGATGCTCTGGAATTTCCTTGAATATTTTTACAAGTTGATTTTTGCTTTATATAATCTAAACCTTATTTTTCATTTGAATAACTTTTCATTTACTTTTACTTGTGAAGTCATCCAAAATAACATTTTGTTTCTGAGATATCCATTTTTAAATTCAAATAATATGCAGAGGGCTGTTTATACTTTACCTTTTTCGTAATTATTTAAGTAACCTTTAAGTGCTTATACATCAATACAAAGTTTAATAAATTTAGATTAAATGTATATGTTTATAGTTATTTCAATGTAAATATTAATATTCTTTCAAGATGACAGAAATAAAGGTAAATTTCAGTTTAAATTCTCAGAATATAAGTTTCTGATTTGTATTAGTTAATTGTGTATGTAACTGCTCCAGTTTTCTTTTTATTATTTGAAACTGCTGAAATATTCAAAATATTCAATTTTTAAGCTGTTGCATTTTAAAAATATATTACTATAAAGAGTTACATTTCTGAAAATTTCCTATTCCACCTTCTTAGTTAACAGTGCCTTTTTGCAATCATATCATTATAACAAGTGTTCCCACTGGGATCAGTAATGGCCCCCTGGTGGGCATGGAAATTTATAGGGACTTAATGAAGATCTGGGCATTGACAGCCGAATTTGGAGTGGCAATTAATCAGCATAGTCAAGATTCCATTGATTCTAGAAATGCACATGTATGCTAAATTTCAGATTTTAAAAGTCATATAAGAGAAAAATCCCAAAATAAAAGTTGTTACCGAACCAACATTGCTTTTTCCCTCTTACCTAGTATAGGTGGGCTTGAGTCAAGTCGGTAATTTACTATGGGAAAGAAGAAACAGGTTGAATGTTTCTGATGGAGGTGATTTAAGAATTGAGCAGTTTTATGCCAAATGTAAAAAAAAAATTGCATCAATCCACACATCACATTAATTTATCTTTGTGCAATTAAAATTGAACTTCAAGTTAAAGTCTGTGATTTTGTTTCTGGAAACTTGTTTATATTTGTAAAATTAAAAATAAAAGTAATGCAAAAAATAATGAAACATGAGTCCAATAAACCTTTTTTTATTTTAGTTTATGTTGTTTACATACAATTATTTGTACTTTATTATGCTGCATGCTAAATATGATAGAGGAAAATGTAAGGGGTTTAATGAAAAAAAAAATTCTTCCAAAGTTTTTTTAAAACGGTTTAATGAAAGGAAAAGCTTGAGAACCCATGCTTTACATGATAAGCAAGACCTAGCATCCGTTTTTTTACCTTCACTAAGTTGTATTATACTTATTTTTAAATGTAATGTCATATGACATATAATTTTTTAAAAAAATGTTATTTTCTGATTATTCACCATCAAAAAGTCACTAATTGATTGCTGACTTTGGAGAAAGATTGTTTATTTGGATATTCCTTACGTCAAGTTCAAAAATACATCCCTGCTGCCTATTTTTTTCATATAAGATATGCACTCTTCTTGGTTTGTTGCATTGTTCTTTTCACATCTACAGCTATCTGCTATCAGTTTTTAAACAAGCCTCACTGTGTTGTATGCGTGGGGAAAGTTAAGTCTGAGATTTCGCCAAAGATGATGAAAACTGCATTATGCTGTTCACCGTTATGCTAAAATGCTAAAATTCCCAGAGGAGGAATCGTAATCTGCCATTGTACTGGTGAAATGTCTGGAAAGTCATTTGGGTTGCCATGGGCACACCTAAATTGCAACATAAATATATTTTGGCAACATTGTAAGTTTATATTAATAGAACAAACACTTTGGGGCCGGTAGAGCTTGTGATCTAGCTAATTTTCTTAATATTTTATATTTTTTAATGTTTTGTAATTCTTATAATTGTGTATTTTTTAATAAATGTACCTTTAGATGTGTATTAATATTAATATAACAAGGTGTATAAATTATGTATTTGATTTTTGTAAAATACTTGTAGGCGGCACACTATACTAAAAACAGACCAGTAGACTGTACGCTCTATCAACACCAGCATATTTTCATAATAAGTACATGAGCACTTTGCGATATTAATATTTTTTGGCGGCATGGTGCGTTGCCTCATCAGTACAATTTTGTTTTTTGGTGGGTTTCGGGATAGTCAAACCCCCTTAAAAAAACTAAATATATCAAAATATTGATGTTCGGCCAGCAAAATGTTTGGTATTCAGACCCAGTATTTGACAAAAAATTTTTTTAATGCATCTTCCTTTTTTATTATGTTTTTGTGTCTTCTCTAGTTATTTATTAGAAATTAAATGAACATATTACTATCAGTAATGGTGTGGTTGAGGCTGTTTAACTCTAGTAGTTCAACCTTGGTTTGAATCCATGCAAAAGGACTGCCTGCATGTTTGGTATTCCCCATATGTAACATGAATGTAACCCAGTTTCTCTATGAAAGTGCACATACCCTTAGTCAGTTAGCAATCAAGTTGCTTTCTATATCCAAATAACTGATCAAAATGAATATATGTTTCTCCTTTTCTTTAGGTTTCCACTGATGCTGAAATAGAACTACAAACAGAATCTAAAAGATGATAGTTTAGTTGAACATTCTGAAGAGTATCAATCATTGGTTGTGACCACATGAACTCGATATCCAGCCAAGATCAATGAATTATCACAAATGCTCACTTCTATGGGCGAAATAAATTACTTCACAAGGATTTCAAAATGCAGCCGATCGGCAGTGTGAACAAACATATGAACTTATTTAATATGATCCATTGTGATATTCTAAACGAGGATCATTTTCTAAGACCGTATACTGCTTCCCACCTAATTAGTCTGCAATCAAATCTGCAATCATGTACAACAGTACGATGCTGCCAAGTTAAGCAGCATTCGACAGCACTTGGGATGCGAACCCACATGACTTACTATTCTTGACTTTGTTTATTTTTCCAGCTGAAATTATTATGTTCAAAACATGTATATATGTATATAGACATTCTAGACTGCTACCTACATCATTTATCATGTTACTTCTCTTTCTTATTGTATACATTTTGAGCAAATTATGACCTTCCAGTGATTTCAAACTGGATAGTTCTACATAAATGTGACACCTCCTAGCTGGCTACGTGCCTAAGGTCATCCCATTTGCACTCACCATCAATTATTATTATGCGTAAAATAGATGTATTTGTTTGCAATTTCGTGTAGAACTTGCTTTATGGATTATTCAAAACAGGCTAAGAAAAAATTGTTCTCTTTCCTTACATTGGTAATTTGTTGTAGAATTATTTACATCAGTTTGAATAAATAAATTCGATAAAAAAATTCTAAATTTGGATTTCATGATGCTGTTTAATACTCTATACATTTCAGAAAACTTTTGATAAATATATTAAAATAACTGCTGCATACACGTGTGCCTTCTGAGATTTATTGGTTAAAGTATTCAAAAATGTGAACCTGCGAAATGCTTTCTATTAATATTATAAATAATTGAAACTAATGCACATACTTTACAAGTAAGTTTTTCTTATTTATTTCATACAATTAAATTTTCAAGTTAGAAAAATGTTATTAATGAATACACTGTTCCTATATAAGCATAATATGTATGCTAATTATTCAGAAATACTTGTTATTAAATTCTGAAAAATACTAATTAAAATATACATTATCATTTGACAGTACTATATGAATAGTTTCGTGTTATTAAATTAAATTTGTTAAGTAGAATATAAGTGACATGATTTATTAACGTATGCTTACATGTATGTTTGTGCAACATTCAGAATAAAGTGTTTCTGAAGTAATTAATTTTCTTATATAGCAGTTGCACAAAATTTGTCTACGTTGATTTAAATATGTTCTTGATTAAGGCTTTGCGATCTTAATTTTAAGCTTATGGTTTTTTCCTCTAACTTATTTTATACGAAATGTTTACGTTTCTGCATGACATGTTGATATGTTTAATCTGCAGAAAAGTGGAATTTGCTTTTGAATTTATTCAACAATTTGAGAATAGCTTTGAAAAATTTTCTTTATTGTATAGGTGCATAAATATTATAATTTATCATGCTTCAAAATACATTTTAACATATCGTAAATAAAAAATTACCATAAATGAAAAGTTAAAAAAACTTTATGGATTAGATACTTGTGATGAAAACATTTTAAGTGAAACTTGTTTTTTTGTGGGAAAGGGGCAAGGGAAACTTTACAGATCTTGACAAATACTTCTACAGAGTCTCCAAATTTTAAAGGTAAGTGTCATGGAATGAAAATAAGAATTATGCATGGAATAATTTATCTATATATACTATAATAGTTATCAGCTGAATATCTGTTAATTACACATAAGGGGACACAATGTATAATTTCAATTTTATTATGAGAAAGCAATTTCTGTTGTGAGTTTAAATACTGGAGAGCTTGAATCTTAAAGCTATATATGTCTGTACAATAGCAAATCAATATTATCTGTGATTTAGTTGTAAGATAAAGTTGTAGTGTACTGGTTAAGGATTGTTGTCAAGACAAATTGTAATAAAGCATTAGAATTCTATTAAGTAATGTGATAATATTAAAGCTCTTGCAATGAGCAGTTATATTTTAGCTTATTTTTATTGGTGTGTAAGGTGTTTAATTTTGTAAAAATATATTTTTCTATACATGCTAATATCTTGCAAGTATGTATTTTAAAGATACATATTTTATACTGTAATTCTCTCAAAACTGAATCAATCTTATGCAAATAAATCAGATTGCTATGCTAGCCAAATTGCCCATAATTATTGTTATAGGTATGATGATTTGCATAAGCAATTTCCAAATATCTTAGCCGCAGCAGTAATGAATAAAATAAAAGTTACGAGGAGAAGGGAGCCATAGCAGTAATTGAATAAAATACCAGAACATGGATAATTTAAAATTATATGCCTGAGCTCTCAAATAACTTCCTATAATATACAGTTCATGGTAAACATAATTATTATTAATGGTTTAAAATATTCTCAATCCATATCGCAATAAAGCCATTTAACATATTTCTAATTTATGTTTCAACATTCCCCATTCTTGCTTCAACGTATTACCAATTCTTGGTTCAACCTATTACCAAATAATGGTTCAACTTATTACCGAATAATGGTTCAACCTATTACCAAATAATGGTTCAACTTATTACCGTATAATGGTTCAGGTAAAGCACCAAATAATGGTTCAGTGTTTTACCATCTTTTGGTTGCAACTTTTTCAGTACCATAATTTGGTGAAACCTTGAACCAAATTTTTAACAGTGTACCTGCATGTGCATTTTCATGCGCTTCCTATGTGTAACCTAAACATCAACCTCTATTCTTAGTAAATCTTTCACAAAAGTATCCGTTCAGGCAGAGAGCCCTCCATGCCTTTACCATAACTAATTAAAGAATGTTGTGAGGTTAAATAGAATTTGCATAAGTCTAAATACAAATTAAATTTTCTTAGACCATCGCAATATTATCGTCCTGTCTTTGTCATTCAATTCCAGAACGATAAGTAATTTAAAACAGTATGGAAACAACCGAAAGATTTATTTGCCCTTCAGCATGTTATAGAAATCAAGAAATGAACGAAATTAACTTTTCGCTACGACAAAGAAAACAGTAATTCAAATTATTTACAATTCAAATTTTAAATTTAAAAAAGCTGATAAGAACACGCATGACTTCATCGTAAAGCCTATTAAATTATACTCAGTTTTGGTGCACTGCATTTAAACTTATTTCATTCGCGATATTCAATCAATTCGAATTGCAATTTTATTCATTCAATCAATCCGGTTCTCACTTCGCGGCAAAGCAAAAATACATAAAAACTTAAAACATCAAATAAAGTTAAAAAAATTTACAATTAAAATTAGACTTTTACGCAAATACGAGCTATTCGGCCAACGGACAGAAAGACAAAATTTTCGGTGCACAAAATTGAAGGTTAACTTTTTGGTGCCACAGAGCAGAAAGGCACTGAAGTTAGTGTACCAACTGATTTAATTCACTATTCTATCAAGAGTTTCAAAAGTAAACAAAGGGCGGCCTTATTAGGCCTAGTGCCACTTAGCTTTTTTTCCTAATTCTACAACTATTGCATGCAGACTAGTTAAAGGCATAAAAAACCTTAACCAGAACACAAGAATAACATAATTCAATGACGTTTAAAGCAAAAAAGCTCAATTTACCAAAACATAAGAATAAAATTCATCAAGAATTCATCAAGCCGGGTATACACACACACACAAACATTTGGAGCGGCTGATTGCAACCAAAAAAGGAGGTGCAGAACTACATGTCCCATATACAAAACTTCAACGCTCTACAGCTAATCGTTTTAAAGTTATGCGGTACAGACGTACAAAAAAAATCCGTTTTGAATCCATTTTACAATCCGTTTTGGAAAAAGGGTCCTTTATTTTGTCCGTACGTACATATATCATGCAAAAAAAATTGTTGAGATGGATTCGAGAGCGGTCAAAATCGATATCTCCGTTTAGATATGTTACCCGAAATTTTTTACGATTACGATACTTCTTTTCATCGGTAAACAAAGGTAAGGTAAAAACTAACAACCTATCCCTTTTACCCTCCGATTAGTAGAACTGCGGAAATGCGAGAAAGATTTAGAAAGTTAGAAATAATGGGTTTATTTAAGAAAACACATTTTACGAATTCGAGAAATCAATGAACACCTCAGCACAAGAAATTTAATTTACCCAAATTCTGATATTCTTGGTAGAGTTAAAAGAGATGGCGTTGAGATTTAATGAATGTAGACTATAAATCACTTCTGCTTTTTGTATAAGTTTCATAGTAAAAAGAACCGTTTAGTGTTATTTTCATCACAGATTACCTTTCAATGCATTGCCCGTTTTTAAATTACAAAATTTTGTAATAATAAACATCTTTTCAAATATCAGGTATTAAAAAATGCTACAATGTCTGAACTAAAAACCTGTCTGACAGATTCTCGTCTTTCAACGACGAATACAGATAGATGCTAAGAATTTAAAGCAGGATTTTTTTTAAATTACACGGCAAATGAGATGCCGAAATATCATGCCGACATTTAATGTAATTGAAAAGTTGCATAAGTTAATTTGTTTATGATGTGTTTTGTATACCTATCATTTGCATTCATTTACTGCTAACTCCCGATGTACCGGGGTTGGATTAACCGGGTGCAGTCTAAAAAGAAAGTTTATTTAAAGCATAAGGATGGAAAAATTACTATTACAAACCGAGTTTGAATTCAGAGATATTTTTTAAGTTTCTTCATAAATATCGTTCTGTAATCCCATTTATAACCTAGTTTCCGTATTTCTATTTATGTTTACAAATGCCTTACGTTAAGTCAAATTTACTTATAATGAATTATAAAGGAAAATTTACTTAAAAATCTCTTCGTATCTTTTTTGCATTAATAGACAAGTGTTCTCTTAAAGAAAAAAAAAAAAAAAAAAAAAAAAAAGGGGGAAAAAAATTCAGCAGTTGGCATTCGTTTGAAACCGGTAGCCCCATCTATGGGCAAAAAAGTGTATCACTTACTTCAACAGAGCAATTTTTATCTGCAGTCGAATTTCTTTATACAGTTCCAGATCTGGCTACAAAAATACTTTATCTAATTAATTATTATTATGATTTTCGGAACGAAAATACGCTATCATTAAGCCTCTTTCGCATACTATTCGATAAAATAATAGATGAATATTTATTGATCGAAGTTTTCGCAAATGTTCTTGTCTTAAGCTAAAATGATTTTCCAGCTGTTCTCTATACAATCTCTCTCTTATTTTTATTTATTTATTTCTTAACGGAGCTGTTTTTAGGAGAAAGAAAACAGGTCTAATTTTACTTTAAGTTTCCAGGCGAAAGAACAGCTTGCGGCCTAATTTATTTTCTCTCATAAATCACGTTTACAAAAATCCTTTCAAAAGAGTGCTCCGAAAAAGCAGAGGGGAAATAATAATACCGATTATAAAAATAAATAAATCGTTCTTCTTATTTGCCTTTATTAATGTTAGCTGTCAAATTTTAATGCCTTTTATTTTAAAGCTATCGATAGACTTCTCAAATAAGCCAGCAGAATTCTTAAAATTCGTTCTAGAAGACAAAATTTCATCATCATTGATGTTTAATACAAGGCCTGATTTAAGCAAAAGCAAATAGCCGTTGTGTGCTTTGACTTAATCAATTAAACTAACTTAATTTTCCAGAAAAAAATAAGATCCGTTAACATTTATGAGCTTATATTTTATCAGCGCATAATGAACTGAAACTGAGTGGTGGAATGAAAAACATTGAATTATTAGGTTATTTTATAAAATACCTGTATATAACTGACATCAATGATAGGTAGTATGCAGAAAAAAAAAAAAAATTAGAAGAAGGGATGCTCCAGTTTTCTAAACTGTCCTTGTTTTAATAAAAGAGGATGTTTAATCCTGACATAAGCAAGTATAGATTATTTCAAGAGATTAAAATTTAGAAGACTAAAAAGTAATTCTTGACGGGACTAGAAGAAGAATAAAACCTTTAATATAATAACGAGTTACCTCAGTCCGGCAGAGAGGAGCAGGAGAAGGAGGGGGTCGGCGTAACCATGGTAACAACAGGAAGCTTAACTTTTAGAGACGGAATGAGACAAGGGGATGGAAGATAAGGAGGGGGAGAGAAGTTTAAAGCTGTAGAGGGAAGGAAAGAATAGAGCGAACGCGAGGGTGGGCGCGTGCGAATAGTTAAGCCTCTAACAACGTCATTGCGCTTCTAAGATACCGACTTTTAAAATTTATTTATTTATTTTTTATCTCTTCCCCTCCCGCTGAGGAAATCAAGCTTCTCTCGAACTACTTAAGTTTTGTTCTGTGCACCAACAAGTGGGATGTCTTCACCCGCTGAAATATGTTTTTCTTTTTTATTTCCCACAACATGGGACAGACTATAAAAGGATGATAAATTCGAAAATTAACATTACCTAATTGCTGATGACTTTCATTTATTTCTTTAATTTATCGAAGACTTAATACTAAAAGTGATTCTAATTTGGCAGTCGAGGCAGATTAAATCATCATTTTATTTCCAGTAAACATACTGTTTCCGCAAACAACTTGGCACATTATTTGGGCCTATTTCAAGAGGTTTACATTTTTGATAAATTTGCAGCAAGAAGAAACCAGCAGACAGCAGTCCAACTAGGCCGAGTGCCCACCAGCGGCCGAGCGGTAAAGACGCTGAACACTGGTAGTTCGGTGAGGTTCGAATCCCGCGAACGGGCTGGTTGCATGGGCGTTTTCGTGGTTTTCCCCATGTGTAACGTGTATACGAGCCAGTTTCCCTTAGAAAGTCCTCCACGAAGGCATCCCTCCCCTTCGGCAGATAGCCCTCGTGTGCTTTGCCATAACTGAGTAACCTAACCAACTAGGCCGAAGAGTAGCGAGCAAGTGCATTACGCTCAGGGCGAAATCTTCAGTCTAAATTGACTGAATTAGTTTTGGTTCTCAATGCATTTTGAGTGGATAGTTAATACTTCTGTAAAATTATTATTGGCTGTTTGAGTTTTAGTTCCATTTACATCCCCAGAATTATATAAGAGTCATATGACAAGGATTAATCTAGAAATGACGCAGTGCAGAGAGAGGTTACTATTTTTAGAATTGAGAAGGGAAATTTAAGTTGCTAATTTAATCTTTTACATATTCTTTATTTTTCTTACACACACACACACATATATATATATATATATATTTGTTACGAATTTATCTTGCTTAATAATAATATATATATATTTGTTACGAATTTTGTGCACATGTGAATAATTTTAGTGAATACGTAAAATGGTAGTAGCTTTTATAGAATGTAACATGAAAATCTGAAGAAGCTTTGCCGGAAAAATAAGAATACATGAACAAGTCTATTTAACATTGAGTAAACGGACATAGAATTCGAAGAAGGGGGAAAAATCAGAAAAAAAACTTGAAATTTTATAGCAAACTTCCTTTTTACTTCCTTGCACGAAGTAAAGCAAGTATTGTAATCGCAAAACATTTCGGGTATTATATTTCAATGGAAATATCCATTTTGATCGTTCCCGAATCTACTCTGTCAATATTTTTGCATGGCATTTGTATATACGGATAGAATAGAGGATTCTTCTTTTCACAATGGATCGAAATGTATTTTTTCATGACGGCTGCACGTACACTGCGAAAAAAAAATGGGGGGGGGCAGTTTTATATCTTCGGTTCTACTGGGCCGATTGACGAAATTCAAATTGCGCTTTTCATAGGTATTTTGACACAAAATCAGATTTTTTCTGAAATGACATGCCGATTTTTTCCCATATTTCGATTCTACGACTCAAATTATGCCAAACTACCAAGTTTTGTAAAAATCGCACGCGTAGTTTTTAAAAAATTAGCTCTCAAAATTTTAGCTCCTCAATATTAATTGAATTTCACATATATTTATTCATATCTCTTTTTTTTTCTTAAACTTATTTAATTCCTTCTTCCAGAAGTCGAAAATTTAGGCTTAATACAAATGTTATACGCTTAATCCAAATATAATATTTGTATGAAAATCTTCGAAAACAGTTCTGTATTATAAAATTTTTACCATAATCTTAAAGTAGATGTATTTCTAAGTGTACTTGAAAAAAATTACAGTTTTTTATGCAAAATTTCCGAAGATATACGTGAATTTACATATTGGCGCGGTTTGAAATTTGGCATATTTTTTATAACGATAATACCGCCAAATGTGGCTTACGCACTATTTGAAAGTATGAACGATGACTTTTCTTCCACTCGTGTACAATGAAAAAAACGAAAGGAAAATAGGTTGCTATAAATTTAGAAGTTCGCTAAGTGAATTATTATTAAACTGAAAGAAAATGCGCCAAGATAAATTTTTGAATTTCTCTGTAAATGTCGCACCAAATTTTACAAATTTAATATTTAGGCATAATTTGAGTCACAGAATCGAAATATGGAATAAAATGGCATGTCCTTTCAAAAAATTTCCTATTTTGCGTCAGAATACCTATATCAGAACAATGCTATATATAAATCTAATATATTTCCTAAGTTGGGCTTTCCCGACATGAAAGACGCATATTGAATTTCGTAAATCGGCCCAGTAGAATGGGACGATATAGAAGTCCGTTTTTTTTTTTTTTCGCAGTGTACATATACTCGCATAATCAAAAACAATTAGCCGTAAAAAGTTGACATTTTGCGCAGTTCTTACCCAGCCGTTATTTTCGCAAATCGTTGGTCGTAGTCATGCACTTCTAAATACAGAAGCGTTTTAAAGGACGAAAATATTCATATTTTCGCAATGTCAAATAAAAAAAATTATTTTGAACAAACAACGAAATCTAACTTTTAATCTGGTCTTTCGATTCCTATACTTATATATGAGGCTGTTTTATACACTCACGTTTGTGAAAATTGCAACACCAAGAAGGAATCGTCATAATTGAATGCAATTTAATACACAGTTGAGTGGTAGTGGTACAAATAAATGATTAAATGTTCAAAGCAAACAAACAAGAACAAGAGATCAGAATCAGTATTTTGTGTGGCCACCACGCGCCGCAATAAGTGCTGCTACACGACGTGGCATGGAGTCAAACAAAGTTTGAATGTCTGACTGAGGAAGAGCATTCCATATCGTTTGTACGCGTACCCAAAGTTCGTCTGCAGACGCAACAGGACGAGGATCACGAGCAAGACGCCGACCAATGACATCCCACACATGTTCAATTGGCGACATATCCGGGGAACACGCAGGCCAAGGAAGAAGCTGTACCTGCTGCGCTGCAAAGAAGGATTTAACAATCCGAGCAGTATGAGGGCGGGCATTGTCCTGTTGAAATACAGCGCCTGGCAAGCTTTGAAGGAAGGGAACAGCTTCGGGCTGTAGAACTTCACGGATATACCGGTTGCTGTTCAGATTGCCCACAATTCGTAGCAATTGAGATCGTCTATGATATGCTATGGCGCCCCAGACCATAACTCCGGGTGTTCGTCCACTGTGGCGTTCGATAATGCACTCCGGAAGGTGGCGTTCACCGGCATAGCGTCTGACACGAATGCGGCCATCATGGTACCACAAATTAAAGCGGGATTCGTCAGAAAACACGACATGCTGCCAATCAGCACGCCAGTCTCTATGCTGATTGGCCCATTGTAGCCGCAGGCGGCGATGGTCGTGCGTTAGGGGGATCCTGTATAAAGGAGTCCGTGCGCGCAGTCCACACTGCAGCAGACGTCTACGAATTGATGAAGCACACAATGAAACACCTGTAGCTATTGACCACAGTGCTGCCAATTGTCTAGAGGAAGCTGTACGGTCCGTCCGCGCCATGCGGACCAGGTGTCTATCATCGCGAGCTGACGTCACATTTCGGGGTCCACTCCCGGATTTCCGAGTTGTCCGACACTCGTCCGTCCACTGCTTCCAAACGCGCATCACTGTGCTGCTGTTACGCTGCACACGAGAGGCTACTGCACGATACGACAATCCAGCTTCACGAAGGCCGATGATTCTCCCTCGTTCAAACTCTGTAAGTTGTTCAAATCTCGCTCTCTTTCGTCGACGAGGCATAAGTACAGATTGAGTTAACGTTTACCACTAGCAGATAACCACCGATAACCATACACGCCTCGCTACAGCCGTCTATTTATTCGGATCCATCAGCCGTTCAGAGGGCGCTGCTCAGCATACGCATGCGCTACGGGTTTGCAATTCTAATCATTTGCATATCATGCGCTACTTTGCATTTCCTGAAAATTTCAGCTCACTCGCGTAAGTCCTTCATGGTGTTGCAATTTTCACAAACGTGAGTGTACTTGTTATGAGACGATAAAAATACAAGAAGTTTGACTGTATGGCAAATATTCAACGGGATATTTAATTTAGAAGTCGGCAATTTTTTACATTATTTTCAAGTTGCTTTAAAGAATCGCTTAATTATGTTAAAATCATTCGAGGAAATGAGTTTAAATGAAGTGCAGCAAAAAATGTGTATAATGTAATACGCCGTACAAGAAAGCGATATGGTGTTTACATTAGATTTTTTAAAAATTTTATACGAATAGGATGACAGTGCAGCGCCATCTATCGGCAATATTGTGAACTCTGCCTGAAAAAATTCCATAGTTGGAATTTTAGTGCAGTATCTGAATATACTCTTACAAAATCTCAATAATAAAAATCCTTAGATAGAAAATACTGTGATTTTATGCACTTCTATGTTAACTGTATAATTTATTATATCAGAAATTCACTGAAACACAATTTTATTAAAGTTTACTGTCTTTTGCATCGGCTTAACGAATATGACACTCTGTCGCTTCTTGGAAATACTAATGGTCAATCAAAGTATATTAAAAAAAATATGCTGTGAACGTCACATGACTTTCTTTTAAGGGCTTCTAAATTATCTGCATGTCATTTAAACTTATCTCATAGAATTATTCTCAATTAACAAACCCTTCCAGGCAAGTTAAAAATGACATCAAAAACTGCAAATTTTTTAAATTAAATAACGTGGTTAGTTTTCTGTCGTATGACAGTCAAACTTCTTATAATTTTATTTTTTCATAACGAGTATGAAACTTTCCAAAATATAAGTGCAGGAACCGGGAGGCGGTATTAAAAGTTAGATTTCGTTATTTGTCTAAAATTATTATTATTTTTTTTTATCTGACGTTGCCAAAACATGAGTATTTTCATCATTTAAAATAGTTCTGTCATTGGAAGTATATGACTACGACCAATGACTGCGAAAATACAGACCGGGAAAACCGAGTAATGGGGCTGATATATATACATACACACACATACAAAAAAAAAAAAATTCAAATTTTTCTGCTATTTTTAAAGTTTTTAGTTCATAATTTGCAATTTAAGTGTAACCCTTCAGGAGTTTTTAACGGCTTTATATAGGATTTAGAATAAATAAGAAGAAATAAGAATAGAATATAAGAAAGTTGGTAGAATTACTCTACATAAGAAAGTTAGATAATGTTGGTAATGTTGATCGCAATGTAAAAGGGAGGCGCAAAACTGTTACAGCATTCCTATATGCAAAATTCCAATGTTCTACGTCTAATAGTTTTCAGTACGTACGTAGATACGAACGTCACGAACAAATCCCTTTTAACAATGCGTTTTGGAAAAAGTCCTTTATTCTGTCCATAAGTATAGACGCCTCGCAAAAAAAAAAAAAAAAAAAAAAAAAAAAAAAAAAAAAAAAAAAAACGTCCAAATGGACTGAGGAGTGGTCAAATGGATATTTTCGTTGAAACATCATGATATCCGAAATATTCCACGATTACAGTACTTCCTTTACTTCGTACAAGGACATAAAAAGTAACCAATGTTCCCTCTTCTTCAGAATATGCTGTTACGGATCCCGTATTAATAAAAGTAGATAATTTCTTAAATAAACACCAGTCTTTTGAAGAGGAATATAATTCCTCTCTAAAAAAAAAGATCAGTTATTTCGAGCAATAGAGCTGTGCAGGATTCACTCAAAATTCTGTGATTCTCATGCAGGAAGGTTCGAAAAAGGCTTACCTGAGTTTGTGTTGGAGGGTGATGTTTGGCGAACAGGTGTGAGCATGAGTTGTGGCCGAGGCCTGGACTGGTGCAGTGGCAACTGCTGAGGTAGTTGTCGGTGTCGATGAAGATGATGATGTGTACCTGTTTAAAAGAATAATACATATATTTTTAATAAGCCAAAAGCAAATACGCGGTTGAGCATACGAAAAATCGGAAAGCTTAGTATGCAGTCTAAGAGCTATTCATGTCAGTCCAACCAACTCAATTTAAAGTTGGCAAATATTTTGCCTAACTTGCGCCAATCATTGTTTCAAGAAGTTTGAAGGGACAATTGCTCTCTATTCAGTTAGATAACCATCCAATACAGCTATCAGATATTGATCATGCATCGCAAATTTTTAGCCATTTTTCAAATAAATTACCGTCACGTTGAGCTTATTAACGAAACCTTTCTCTGATGTCAGGATGCAGTATCTTTGAATATATTTCACTACAAGCTGCTGCATAGACGGCAGGTGAAATTTTAATAATTGTTTTTTAAATGCGAGGATAAAAAAGGGAATAGCAGTTATATCCCTTTTAGAGTCATTAGGTTATTTTGAAGCAGGAGAGCTGAAAAGTGTGCAGTGCCCTCCCCGGGATTCGAACCCTGGGAGGGAGGCGCAAAACTGTTACAGCAGTCCCATATGCAAAATTCAGCGTTCTACGGCCAATAGTTATGAGTATGTGCGTAGGTACGAACGTCACGAACAATCCCCTTTTGACACTGCGTTTTGGAAAAAAAAGAGTCCTTTATTCTGTCCATAAGTACAGACGTCACGCAAAACAATCGTCTAACGGATTGAGGAACGGTCAAATGGATATTTTCGTTGAAATACGATACCCGAAATGTTTCACGATTACTGTGACCACTGGACCTCTCGAATACGCGTCGGAATGATTCCAATTACACCACGAAGGCATGAGGAAAGGAGGGGAAAATACTTTATACTTTCTTCACAAAAATGAAATTCGGTTATCGAGGATTAAAAAGGATTACAGAAAACAAGCCGAAGAATTTATGAGTGCGTTGTGACGTCACGCTGATGCATGAAGAGTGTTATCTCACTTTTCAAAACAGTTTTTTTTTTAATTTAAATTTTATTTTATTATTATTATTTTTTTTAAACGGTCGAGAAAAAAAAAGTACGTAAATATATCTTATATTCATTTCCAGAGAAAAATCAACCGTACGTCGCCGAAATTCGAACTAGGGATCTTCCAACTGCTAGATGGATTCCCACCACGAGAGCATGAACGACAGAATTCGTTACATTCTCCGTGACTCAAAGAGCGACAAAGAAGAAGCACGAGACCCAGTCGACCAAATCCGAATAACAGTTTATCCCCATCACATTTTAACTCAGCACTAACTGTACAGACCATTCGGTTTTTAAGAGCAGGAAATGTGAAAACTCAGTTGTGTTCTCACTAATTATTGCAGTCACGGACTTCTACTCGTTAGTTAGCCACTTACACCCTAAGAGCACGGTTAGGGGAATGTGATAATGCCTCACAACTTACTTTCCCAAATAAACCGTACCAGAATGCTTGCGAAAAAGATTTTATCACTTAACACAATATCAGCAAATTGGTCTTCTTCATAACAAACGATTCAATGTAAGCAATTAAATAATTTTTTAAATTCACGGGAAAAGAATTACCTTTATTATTTTTCTTTTGTTTTTTTTTTAAGTGCAAAGAGTAGCCCAGAAGGGTTATTAATTTCGTTTTGGCATTTTGTGGCGTTTCACAACAAACGGCGTTTCACTTTTCAAATTGTTGGCACCAAATATTATCGCCCTGTATTATAGTTAAAGAAAATAAATAATGAAGAATCTGCATGAATGTATTTCTCGCTTTGTGAAAAACAACTGAAAGTAGAGACATCAAATTTTGAATAACGTAGTCCTCCCCTCGAATATGGGCATCTCGTAGCCCAAATTTGGAATTTATTTTATTACCTATTTCATATTTCGTAAGACTTTAAAGAATTTTTCATTAAGAAACTCAACGATTTCGAAGCGAGCAATGGGAACACTGTACGAAAAAAAAAATCTCCAGCGCGCGAGACTGTATATCGGAAATTCTAAAGTTATGCTCTTTTAAAATTATTTTATGATATTGCTGATGAATTGAATTTTATGGTTTAAAAAAAAACCCTTTGGGCGTAATATAAAACCTAAAAACTTTCAGTTTTTTTTTTTTTTTTT
>KK112596.1:85936-104767 GCA_000611955.2 Stegodyphus mimosarum
TTTTTGTAATGAGAACAGAAAAGTATTGCAGCTCATCACATTTAAGGCTACGGCAAAACATGGCTGAACTTGTGTTACAAAAACTGGGAAGTATCAAACATTGTTTGCAGCAGAATACACCTGAATTTAAGCAATGAATATAATGCAGATATGAATGGCATAATGTAAGAAAAATACTACATAAAAATAAGGATATATAATTGCATTATTTGGATTACGGAAAAGCACACGAGAGCAATCTGCTTGAAGAAGACGATGCTTTCATGGAGGATAGGGCAGGGTCCCTTAGAGAAACGCGATGCACTGGTAAAACCAGAAACACTCCCATATAACTCTGTTCGCCAGTATTTGACTCGCAATGAATTGCCAATGTTTAGCAGTCTTATCACTCAGCTACTGATTGTCCTTAAAAAAGTTCTGCCTTAAGATTTTTTTTTGTTATTTATTTTGTTTTATTTTAAGCTATTTTTCGAAATTTTAGTTCAGGCTCCGAATTAACTACGTCTACGCAAATCATGTGACATAGATTAATCTAGAAATTGAGCAGCCTGGAAAAGTTATTACTACTTTTAGCACACAGAGAGGAAATGCGAAAATTAAAAGGATATTACTAAATTAAATTCTAAAGCTGATACATATTTTTTATCTTATATATATATATATACGAGCGGAAGTACCCGATACCAGTTAAGTTAGATTGAGAGTAATGTATCTAACAACAAAGAGAACGATACCGCTGTAATCCTTCTCTAATAACGATGCAAAAAATCCGATTCATAATCATCATTTTTCATTCTGCTGCGATACGGAACCCATATAAAAAATTTCGATAGAAAAATAAACTAATTCTCACTCATTATATCAGCAACAATGGCACGCAGTTTTTAACGATTTTCGCCTTTCTAATCAAATGGTCGTAAAAAGCTCAAGTTCTATCCAATATTTCACCTATAATCAATGTTAGTCGATTAAATGCGGCAAAAAATTGATCATAATTGATCAAAAATCAATAACGCGAACAAACAAACACACAATCAGGCATTCTTCTTTATATATATACAGTGGTGGCCAAAATTGTGGACACTTTTGGAAATTTTTATGTTTTTGAACTTTGTATGCTTATAGAAAATGTTACGTTTCTCAAAATGCAAACTTGTATATATCATTTTAAAGAGAATTTATTACTGAATTCAATACAAAACACAAAATTCAATTATTTGCAATTCAAAAAAAGTTATATGTATTTTAATATAAATAAGAAACACAGTTATGAAGTGGTTTGTAATGTCTAGCTTTCCTGGCCAATCACTGTTCTTGTTCTGAGAACCAATCAAATATTAGTAACTACCAGTAGAAGCTGACATCATGTTTACACTTAAAACAATTCATTATTTTGCTTTGTTCTGTAGAAGGAGGACCTGTTTCTTAAACACTGCAATTACAAATAGGAATTTTTGTAAAAATTTTTAATATTTAGTCAAGAAGCAATGACATCAAATAAAAGAGTAGATTGGACACCTAGAAATAGATGTAATATTATTGTGTTACGAGAAAGGGGTCTTTCCTATGCTGAAATTGCAAGACAGGTGGGTGGTTCAGTAACTACATCTAGAGTCCGAACGTTTTGTTTACGATATCAGGAAACAAATTCAATAAAAAACAAAGAAGGAAAAGGCCGAAAAAGGTGCGCCACATCTATTGATGACAGAAGAATAAAACGACTATGTCTCCAAGATAGAAAAATGTCATCAGCGGCCATCAGAAGTGATCTGAATGATGCTGGTGTTTCTCTCAGTTTAAGAACGATCAGGAGAAGATTAACAGATGTTGGACTGAGAGGTAGAATTCCACGAAAAAAGCCTTAAAAAGCCTTTTCAGCAACGAAAAAAGAAGACTGCAGTGGGCAAAGGAACACATTAATTGGACAGATGATCAGTAGTCACAAGTTATAAGGAGTGATGAAACTAAGATATCGTTATTCGGTAGTGATGGGCGAAAATATGTAAGACATAGAATAGGAGAAGAGCTACATCCTGACTGCATTCGAGCAACTGTGAAGAACCCAGTTAGTGTTATGATTTGGTCATGCATGTCAGCAGATGGCATTGGTCGCCTTCATGTCGTCGATGGGACACTGAATGCCAGAAAATACATTGACACTATTCTAGAACAAAAACTTCTACCTTCCATCAGAGATCTCTTTCCCAACAATGCTTCGTTTATTTTTCAGCGGGATTCTGCTCCTTGCCACACGGCCAAAATATCGAAAGAGTGGTTTCGTATAAAGAGCATTAAATCGTTATGGCCAGGAAACAGTCCTGACCTCAATCCTATCGAAAATTTGTGGCACCGTTTGAAAACTCTTGTCCGAATGAGGCGCCCATCAAATAAAAGGGAACTAATTGAGGCTATAATTGTTTCCTAACATCATGTAATAACGAAAGAAGAGCTTAAAACTCTTGTCAGCTCAATGAAACGTCGATGTGAAGCTGTAATAAAAAATAAAGGGTACCCTACTAAGTACTGATAAGTCACTGCAATCATCACTATCTAATGTATATCGATAACTATTATCGTTTAACTTTTATTGTATTGCAAATAATTGAATTTTGTGTTTTGTATTGAATTCAGTAATAAATTCTCTTTAAAATGATATATACAAGTTTGCATTTTGTGAAACGTAACGTTTTCTATAAGCATACAAAGTTCAAAAACATAAAAATTTCCAAAAGTGTCCACAATTTTGGACACCACCGTATATATAGATAGATAATAGATAGATTTTGTAAAACTTACAAATTTTTGATTAACAAACTCTACGATTTGAAAGCGAGCAGTAGCAACACTTTTCCAAATGAAGCATTTTTATCTCCAAAGCGCGAAACTGTTGCCGCTCGGAAAAATGCGTGCGGAAATTAATGTTTCCAGAGTTTTTAATTAATATCTTGGCTGATTAAAGTTGTACGATGATGGGAACAGTCGAAATAATGGCTTCCTATGAATTTTTGGAATCGGGAATAATATACTTAATCCTTGGCAATGCTATTTTTATTTTATTCTAAAACTTAGGAATTTTTTATTAACAAACTCTACGATTTGAAAGCGAGCAGTGGCAACACTCCTTGAAATAAAGCAGATTTTTGTTTCCAGCTTGCGAAACTGTTGCCATTTGGAAAAATGAGGGCGAAAATTAGCGTTTTCAGATTTTTTAATTAATATCTCTATTTATTTATTTATTTATTTTTTGAAAAAAGTGAATCCATGTCGTTATTTGTCAATAAACGCAGTTTTAAATACTTCTCGTTAAATTTGTTTTACGTTAAATGAAGATGTCAAATGTTGTTCTAATTAAATTTTCTGTCATTACGTCAAAGTCCTCTCGCTCTTCTTATATGAAGAATTCGAGATATTCGAGAATCTCTAATTATTAATAGTTTTAAATATTAACAATTATCTATCACATCAGTATCTAATATGCAGGAACTATACGGCGATAAAAGCACAGATTTGAAAGTGAGACTTTTGATTTGATATATAATGTAGTTCCGTTAAAGCGATGATATAAAAGCTAGCAACTGGACAATCAGCAAAAAAAAAAAAAAAAAAAAAAAAAAAGCAAAGAAAAAAAAAAAAAAAAAAAAAAAAAAAAAAAAAAAAAATGCATTCATAAATATCATGTTAAATATTAAGCATCTCAGAAAACAGGATAAATTTTCGCCTAAATATAATCCAATATTATCCTGTCACATGCCCAAAAAAGATCAGCGCCATCTATTGCCCCAAATCAAAGGTAAAAGTTACGGTGAGTTGAAGCTTACACGTATTTCATATCAGTACTCTATCAAGTTCATTTCTGGATCGATTGGGGAGATGAAGAATATGGTTAGAAATTTTATTTTAAAATTAAAGTATAACTTCAAATAAAACAGTTAAAAAGAATTACAGAAGGAATCGACTGAACATCGTTTTCACTGCTTAACGAATAAATCCAAGTGAATGTATTAAGGATTAAACTAAAATGAATTAATAATTAAAATAAACGAATGAATAAATACAAGTAAATTTTTGATTCATTCGAAGTATTATAGAGCGAAAAAAACATTCTTAAAAGAAAGAATCCATTGACTTTTCGCAAAAATCTCATTTAATGCCCAAAAGCTAATATGATGAAGATATATAGGCGGTTAATTTCTGTCAATGTACAAGACATCAAATTTCGCATAAACGTGTTAACAGAGAATAACATAGCATATGACCGCCTTAGATAAAATAGGATAGCTCCCATTTAAAGCTCACTAAAATTATACCAAAGAACTCTTCGTTCTTTCTCAAGTCTGTTAAAAAAAAAGAAAAAGAAAAAAAGAAGACAAAAGAAAATCTGAAAGCTTTCAGGTTTTATATTACGTCCAAAAGGGCGTTTTTCTTTAACGTTTTATGCATTACCTGTATTTATTAAATATCATGTTCTTCGCAATTAAACCACATAAAATTCAGTTCAAGAAATATCGCAATATAATTTTAAAATGAGCATATCTTTAGAACTTCCGATACACAGTCTCATGGGATGGAGATAAAAATGTTTTTTTTTTTTTTCTGTACAACGTTGCTCTTGCTCGCTTTGAAATGCTTGAGTTTGTTAATCAAAAATTCGTTAAAGCTTTACAAAATATGAAATCGATAACAAAACAAATTCCAAACTTCAAATTTGGGTTTTCAGATGCCCATATACGCAGTCGGATTACGTCATTCAAAATTGGATGGCTCTAGGTACCGTTGTTTTATCACAATGCGAGAAACATACATACATTTACGCAGATTCTTCATTATTTAATGTTGTCAAATATAAATAGGGCGATAATATTTGGTGGCAACAATTTGAAAAGTGAAATGGTCATTCAGAATGATTCCACGCAACATCGCAAAATGAAAACAAAAAAAAACTAAAAAAACTTGGCTGGACACCACATGATTACCTTGTACAGCCTATTGAATTATACACATTTATGCTGCATTCCATTTTAACTTATTTCCTCGAATATCATTAGAAATATATTTCTCATTCAAATAATTTTCTCATTTCACGGCAAGGCATGTAAAATCTCAGAACATCTTCATTGAAAATTGTATAATACAGAAAAACATAAAACACCAAATGCAGTTAAAAATATCACTTTTTGCAACTGAAATTAGAGTTTCTACGACAAAACAAAGAATTTAGCCAACTGGCAGATAAACAAAATTTTCGACGCACACAAATCTAAGGTTTACTTTTGGTCCCACTCAGCAAAAAGACACTGAAGTTGGTGCACAAAGTGACTTAATTCACTATTCTACTAAAAGTTTCAAATGTAAACAAATAGCGGTTTCATTAGGCTTTACCACTTAAACAACTTTTAAATTGTTGATAATTTTATAACTATCGCATGCAGATTAAATAAAGGCATAAAAAACCTTAACCGGAATATAAGAGCGACATAATTCACTCATCTTTAAAGCAAAAACTGCGCCATATATCAACCTATATGAATAAAAAAAAATGAGCTCACACAGCCGAGTAACAGAGTGGGTACACACACACCTACATATATTTATATACTTTTGGTGCGGCTGATTGCAAGCGAAAAGGGAGGGCACAACTAACTACACGTTACAGCAGTCCCATATGCATAATTTCAACCTTCTGAGGTTGTTTATTTATTTTTTTTTAGTTATGCGTACGTTACAGAGGCCACGAAAAAAAATCTCTTCCGAATCCATTTTACAGTCCGCTTTGGGGAAAAAGGCCCTTTATTGTGTCTGTACGTACAGATATCAAGCAAAAACATTGTTAAATTGCATTCGATAGCGGTCAAAATTAATAATACCCGAATTTTTTTGCGATTAGAATACTTCCTTTACTACGTACAAAACAGTAAAAAGCAGGGAGGGGGGGAAAAAGTTGTTAAATTTTAAAATTTTAGAACATTTTTTCTTGAATTTCAGAAAACCTTCTAAAAGATAATTGGCAGCGTTAATTACTAATCTTTATTAAAAAAAGCATCTCAACTTGCATTACCGAAAGTATCAACTGCTTGCACATAGTGTTTTCTATGAATCCCCTTCTTTGACCTTCAATGACTTGGATTGTCACGGATTTCAAGCCTGAGTAAACAATTTGATCGAGATGGCAGATATTGATGCTAACTTTTTTTAAACAAATTGTGACTGAAGATTAAACTTAGTGTTTTTCTTATGATCCTGAAAGAAAACGGCAATACAAAAACTTCTGTTTTAGAAATTAAGAATAAGGAATATGTTGATGAGCTTTTCCCATTGGAAAGGAATAACTCACGAAGAATTTTTCTCCTGAGGGATAGACGCTAAACAGCATATTTTATAAAGATGCAACGGCCGCCAAGGCGATATAGTGGTTAGTGACCCTAACTGTCGTAGCAATGAGCCCGGGTTCAATTCCTGGAGAAGGCATGATTGTTTAACTGTCCGAGTTTCTTCGTAGGAGGCAACGGTGGCCACCTATTAAGTGCTTCCATAATCAAATGGCCACCATTTCCGGACCGTGTAGTGGCGCAAGGCTAAAGGCTCTTAAATAAAGCGATCGGTCATTAAAAAAATAAATAAGGATGTAACGTACAAACTTCTGAAAAGAATTCAGTGGGTCAGGCCATAAAAGCTCAGTCTGAAAACTAGTCTCTGTCGTACGATAATGTAAGATCACACAATTCCATTCTCCATTTCTAAGCATAATAAGTCAAAAGTCTTGGTGTTGGGATTTCATTTTCTTTTTATCAGTATGCATAATGCACGCTTTTTAAGGCTTAGTGCCGTTTCAAGCCGGCCCCCAACTAAGCCTTGATAGTTTATTCCCACACTGAGCTTCACAAAGAAAGATTCAGCAAGTTTATCAGATTTTAACCCAATCTATAAGTACTCCTACCTCTCATTTACAGCACAGTCTACGCTTTTACACCTACTCTTACAAACCTCCCTCCCAAAATTAAGGTTTATGCTTTTAACAACATATGTAGGATATTTTGTATCTTTCCTTGGGCCCGCATGACAAACTGATCAATTGATTCAACGTTTATAATTATAAGTCAATTTTTCACTTCTCCACTGCATGCTGCCGTGGTGCAAGTGGTAGCAATTCCAGCTACCAATAAATCGGAAGGTCTGGAGATCGAATCCCGGAGAAAACAAAGCTAATTTTACTCGTTTTCTGCTCGGAAATTTCTTAATAGCCCTACATAATTACATTAATTATCTAACAGCCCTACACAATTACATTAATTATCTAACAGCCCTACATAATTAACTAATTAATATCCCATACATTCTTAAAAAATAAATAGCCCTGCTAAAACTTCTTAATCGCCCTACATATTTATGTGAGTATTTCCGGTAAAAATGGGGTCCTTATTTCAATTCAATATTTTACCGTAACAGACTTTCAATCACAAATTAAAGCTTTTTAGACCCTTTTGGAATTCGATACAATACATCATTTTTTAAGATGTCTTTTAAAAGAATTCTTATTTTAACTTATACAGTATAATGCAAAGAGCTATTAGCGAGTGGAAAAGATAAAAAAAAATCTGAAAGGTTTCAGATTTTAAATTATGTCCAAAGGGGCTTTTTTTTTTTTTTTTTTTAACATTTTGTGCGTTACTTTCATTTATTAAATATCCCGTTCTTCGCACTTAAACCATAAAATTCAGTTCAAGAGCAATATCGCAAAATAATTTTAAAATTAGCATATCTGTAGAATTTCCAATACACAGTCTTACGCGCTGGAGATAAAAATGTTTTTTCTGTACAACGTTGCCATTGTTGGCTTTGAAATCCTTCAGTTTGTTAATTAAACATTCGTTAAAGTTTTACAAAATATGAAATCGATAATAAAGCAAATTCCAAATTTAAAATTTATGCTTCCAGATGCCCATTTTTGGGTGGAAACGTTCAATATTCAAAATTTGATGGCTCTAGGTACCGTTGTTTTATCACAATGCGAGAAACATACATACATTTACGCACATCCTTCATTATTTAATTTCTTTAAATATAATACAGGGGAATAATATTTGGTGACAACAATTTGAAAAGTGAAACAACGCTTTTAATGAACCAACGCGAAATGCCAAAACGAAATTAATAGTCCTTCTGGACAAACTGTCCGTTTTGACTAAAAAAAAATAAATAAATAAACTGCAGCTAAAGCATGTATTTAAGGTTTGGTTTATTTGTTTATCGCAAAGCACTCGAGGGCTATATGCCTACGGGAAGGGGTGCCTTCGTGGAGAGCTTTCTAAGAGAAACTGGCTCTTACACATGGAGAAAAGCACGAAAGAGGCCATGCAGCCAGCGCGTTCGCCGGGATGTGAATCCCGGACTAAACTACCAGTGTTCAGCGACTTTACCGCTCGACCGCTTGTGGGCTTGCATTTAAGGAAATATAGACCAATAAAAATTACGTAATTGCTTTGGTATAAGAAGGATGAAATATCATAAACTTGGTCTCCTTTACGTTTACACGAGAATAAGGGAATGGAAGGCAAGTTGGGAATGACTTTCAAAGAATATTTCAGATTTTGGCTGAATTGGGAAAAAAACTGTCAGGACTGAGTGGATAAAGAGCTAAATCGGAACATTCCCCATTTTTATACATTTTTTTTTCAAGGGGAAGACTTTTCTACTAGATAAAATCTTAATTGCGAATACTACATTTATTCAGTTATTCGTTATCAGCATATTGTAGTAATTTCTGTGCATTTCATAAAATGTAACAGAATTGAAATTTAACAAATAAAAAGTATACCAGAGCATAAATGATATGTGATTTGACAAAAATAATTGCAATGACTTTCTGTATATTTGATCTTACAGATAAATTATAATTCGAACTTAAGTATTGTACTACGATTATTTTTCTTTTCAAAGAGGAAAATGCTTGACGAATGGAGGAAGAAACAAACAATTTCTATTCGAGAGGTGAAAGAACCATTGCAGTTTATCGAATTACAACAGTTTGACAAAAGTGATCGCTTCTGAGGGGACAACGGGAAAAAATAAAATATCTTGTCCGCGCAAAAATAAAAGGGGGAAGGGAAGGATTCACAATTCCAAAATCCGATGTCGCCTTCAACGTTCACCAATTTCCTCGGGCCCTACTTACACATCCATCTATCTGAAGTAGAAGAGGGGCTCAGAAAGAAAAAAAGAAAAAGAAAAACGATAGAATGAGGAGAAAAATAAAATCAATTTTACGCAAAGCAGCACCCGTTTTCCATTCCACCATGGATACAAGCTTCTACCGGAAAAAAAAAGGGGGGGAAAGAAAAGGGAAAAAAAATTAGGTGGGAAATATATATAAGATAGAAAGAAAAGAAAAAAGAGAATTTCTGCTGCCACCAAATCAGACCGGGCAGCCGATCTTTCAGCTTTTTCAAAGTCCAGCCCCAAGCGACGGCAGGACAGAACCAAGAGACAGAATGATGAGCGAGGCAACGATAAAAAAAAAAAAAAAAGAGCGTGTGAAAGTATGAGAGAGAGAAAACGAGAAAAACCAAATTTCCATTTCTTTCTTTTCAAACCGCAAAGGCCAGCTTCTTCTTCCTCCTCCTTGCGGGCGTTCTCGCCTTCGGAAGGATGGGCCGTCCAGTTTACATGTAAATTCCAGCAAAAATTTCAGCATACCACAAGAGGAACGAGTTTTATATATTTTATGCGTTCTACCTCCCTTCCCCAACATCTCCCACCCGAGGTAAGGGGACTTCGGGTTTGATCATGACGCTTTCACCCTCATCCTGCTTTTTCCCAATCCATGCAACTTGCATGAGATGTGGCCTAGAGGGGCCTTTTCTGCATTTAATGAAGGCCCGGTTTCAACACCTATATATACACAGACTGCACGCTGGTGCACTCGCAGGTTCCAGCGCGATCATTTTCGAAGGGATAAAAAAAAATATAGTCAACCAATTTCGAGCAAAAGAAACGGATTGGGCGGATACCCCTGCACAGGGGCTTTACCCGTGGGAACAGAACCATATTACTAACTGTATGGATTCATTCCATTTTTGCCAAAGATAATCCTCAGTGTTAGTTGTACTTTAGGCTCAACCTATAATACATTTTTTCATGGATATATTCGTCAGATTTAGCTGAAAATACTATTCAGAAAAACATATTTACAAGCCTTATCATTTTTAAATTCATACGTAGAACAGTACAATCAACTCCTAACTAGGCCCTGTATAAAAAAAAAAAATGTTAAATTTGTTTATTGCGAAACGACGGAAAAATTACTTCCACAAACCGCTCACTGATACTAATCAACTCAAAGACGCAATGGCATTGTTTAATTCTTTCGTAAATATTGTTGTTTAATGCCATTTATAACTGATTTTTTCTTCTTTTTTAACGATGTTCATTCTTCCGTTGCCTACAGGGATTTTTCCCCTGATTAATAATATCATTTGTGAAGTTTACTTAAATCGTTTAACCAGTTATTTTATTTTGGGATTCTTTACTGTTACTTCTCTCTTTCCGTTTTCCCATCCGAATGAAAATTAATTCGCGTGTTCTGCCTATTGAAGGCCACGTTACTAGGTTGCTGTTCTAAGATAAGAGTTCCAATCTTCGGTTTTGCATTGTACTTGCAGATGGTTCAAATCACGCCAGTGAAGTCCGAGCCAACTTCGCGATAAATTACTCTGCGTAGCCTTTGGCTATCAGTATTTTAAATTAGATTTACTTTCGAATTTCTATTTTGAGTGTCTCCTCATAAATTCTGGACGCTTTGTAAGCACCAGGTGTGCCTTCTACTCATCCGTTTCCCGACATTACCATAAATCGCTTTACGTCTATCAAAGCTTCTGTCATACTTTAATATAGTGAAAGATTTCAAACCTTACAAATTTATAGGGTTAAATGAACGCATTCTCCAGTGACTGCCCTCGGATAAACCATGATTTTGAGTCACTTGGAGATTTCGTTCTCAGTATTACTCCACTTAATCGGTAGTCTTCTGTAAATAGTTTCTTACAGAAACACAATTGGCAGTAAGCTAATAAAAAGACCTATATGACAATGGTTCTTGAAACCCAGCAAACTGTTACATATTTATATATTCCTAGTGGCAACTGATGAGCTTCTTCTCATGAACACGTAAACCTCAAGAACATGTTATCCATCTCCAACAAAGCACACAGTCAAACATACCCCTCTGTCAAGAAGTATGACTGCTTAATCTAGTCAGCCATCCAGAATCTAGAAGTTCAGAAAGTGAAATGGCATTTTAGTAGACTGCATGTCGTGATTCAAGTCAACTGTCCTTTTTCCTGAGAACACAAGTGAATTTTTACACCCTCGTTGCCATCTAGGATGAAAAGTCGGTGTTACATAGCAATCGTAGGTTATCAAAATAGTGGGTAGACAAAAAATAATTTCTTCAAGCTCTTGCTTGTTTGTATGGTGGTCTGCTGTGCCACTGAAGTTGTTTATCAATCTTCAAGCAGGCCAAAGAAAATCAATATCTATCACGGTTGCCTTTCCAGCCCGGCAGCCATAAAGGATAGTTTAACTCAAATTACGGTGAGCATTGTTTCTCACGCTGTGTCGAGAACTTTGTCACGGATACATCCCATGCTCCGAATGGAATTATTGATTCACGAAAATGATCATCACGTGCATACCCATTTTACGGATAGATGCTTCAACCTACGAAAACACCATTCTTATACAACGATTTAAATTCTTCTGCTCTTACACCGGTTTGGAAGATAAATAATACTTAACTTCAGATTTAAGGCTATAGCTGCGACTAACCTTAATTAAATTCTTACGGATATTTGGCAATGCGTCATAAATTATTCCGTTTCTTTGATTTTATGGTAGAAAATTTAGAAAAGGTTGCTAATGTTTGCAATAGATGCCAAGCGCTGAATTTCAGGTAACTCTTAATTCCACATCTGGCTGACACTCCATATTGTATTTGATACGGCTTAGTTAAAAATGGTCCATCTGGTAATGTAATATTTCAAAATGTCGAAACTGATTAATAAATTTTGAGATGATTAATAGGCATCTGCAAACATGTTCACATGGACGAGCTAAAGTATTATTCTAATACATCTAGCAATAAAATTAAAAAGAAAATAAATACCAGTAGTAATATGAGAGATATGATAAAGAGGTCAGCAAGCCTAGAAATGCTCGCAGCCGCCGAGCAAGCGACTGGCAACTGGCATGATGGCTCTAAAAGTTAATTATTTTGAAAAATACCCAGACAGCCCCCAAAAAAGAGTCTTGTTTTCTTTCATTAATCATAATTTCGACCTATCGATCAGGTGGTTATTATTATGTAGTCAGTGTGTATTGGCTGAAACAGGTGGCAGTTGTCTGTTGTGTACAGTGCACTGACTTAATACGTCGCTAAAAAGCAAAAAGGCAGAGTCATACAACGTTTTTACTTTCGGCTCTAAAATTGCGAAATTAGCGATGGTTCGACGTCGGGAATATTTCACAGACGTTGCAAGTTTTAGTCTATGCTTCGGTTAACTGAAACAGCTGGCACGCGTCTTCTAGCCCATGACCCAAAAAGAAACTTATTACGCCATTACAACGCAAAAGGAAAAACAAATACTAACTTAACCCATTATTACTTTCAATCCTAAAACCAGCCAATCACCTAATAATGCTTTTAGCTCCGTCAATGCAAACAATTTCACAAACGTCACACAAAATTACACGTTTCGACTAATTCACTTACAACCTGAAACCACGATCTTAACAAGACGAAAAATGTATAATTCCCGTCGTCAAAGTACACATTTTATGACATTTAAATTACCCTGCATTTCCAATATGCCGACGAAGAGGCGAATGAGGAAGTAATGAGAGGGGTGGAGCCAGGCTCTGGTTTCCGCCGCAACAAACGCCGATATCAAATATTTAAAACAAATCATTTCAAGGCAAGGAAGAAAATGACATAATGTATACCGCGAGGTATAGGGTAACACGTGACCATTACGATCAAAATGACCCGGAAAGGTGATTTGTTTATGCATGGGACCGGGAACAACCACCACCACATCATTTGGCTGTCCGGACTTTCGTATTTATGAGACAAAACTTCCTCGGAATATGAGTGCGTGCGGCTACTTCTCCGGACAGTTTTTTATTATTATTATTTATTTATTATTTTTTTCCCTCGAACTGTATCGACTGCCTAAACACAGCAGCAGATGACCTGACGAAGATGCCTTCCTTCGCTATTTGAATATTAATGAGCACTGAATTTTGACTCATATTGACTTTTTTATACAGTCAACTCCCGATAAACCATACCCAACCGGGAACGATACCAAAAGAGAGGAGACATCTGCAGTTAACTCAGAACCACGCTTCATCCAAAAGCCATTACAAAATGCAGCAAAGAAGAATAACCAACACACAATTAACGTAAAAATGCTATTAACAAGTTTACCTGCATATTCAAGCAGCTTATTTAAGAAAATAAATGCATTTGGTTAAGTAAGCTAAATTCGTATTCAAAGTTCTGACTCGACCAAGTCTGACTCGAAAGTTACCTTTCTCTGTCGGTTTTGATATGTTGCAGCCTCTCTTCATTTTTGCACGCGTTCGGGTTTTTAGTCCAAAAGCAGCTATTAAGTCTCTGAAGAGGATTTTCCGTCGGTTCGAATCACTTTTTAAATTGTTGCCACAAAATATGACCGCCCCAAATTACTTTTAAAGAAATTAAACTACGAAGAATCTTCATGTTTGTATGTACGTATCTCGCATTGTAAAAAAAACGACCGCATCTAGAGCCATCAAATTTTGTATAAAGTAATACTCCACCCGAACATGAGCATCTGGAAGCCCAGATTTCGAGTTTCGGATTTGCTTTATTATTCATTTAATATTTTGAAAAACTTCCATTTTTTTTTATTAACAAATTGAACGATTTGACAGCGTGCAGTGGCAACACTAATCGAAATAAAACATTCTTACCGCCAGCGGAGATTGTTACTATTCGGAAAAATGTAAGATCAATCTTTCAATTTTAATTGATAAAAAAAATTAAATAAAATCCGAAGGGTTTCAGATTTTAAATTACGTCCAAAGGGGCGTTGTTTTAACGTTTTTGAGTGTTACCTTTATTTATTAAATATCATATTGTTCGCACTTAAACCATAAAATTCAGTTCAACAGCAATATCGCGAAATAATTTTAAAATGAGCATATCTTTAGAATTTCCGATACACAGTTCCCAGCGCTGGAGATAAAAAGTTTTTTTTCTCTTATATCTGTAGAATGTTGCCATTGCTCGCTTTTACATCGTTTGAGTTTGTTCATCAAAAATTCATTAAAGTTTTGCAAAATATGAAATAGATAATAAAACAAATTCCAAATTTGGTCTTCCATATGCGCATATTCGGATGGAAACGTACGTTATTCAAAATTGGATGGCTCTAGGTAGCGTTGCTTTATCACATTTGGAGAAATATACATACATTTATGCAGACTCTTCATTATTTAATTTCTTTAAATATAATACAGGGCTGCAAGATTGGGTGGCAGCAGTTTGAAAAGTGATTCCGACTTTTAATGTTTCCGAAGCAAAATCTCAAAACGAAAACAACAGTCCTTCAGGGACAAAGCCCCTCTGGACTAATAATGTAAACCTCACAGGCATTTTTTTTTTTTTAAAAAGGTTTAGTAGGAGTGAGTGCAAGAGCAGACTGTTGCACTGCAAGCTCAGCAAGAGCTTTTTTTAAGTACATTTTACATTTGCTATAGTAATATAAATTAAACATAATGCATGGCAATGGGATCTGGTACCTACATCCTTTTATTTGAAAAGTGATACTAACAAAAAATTGAGGATCGATAATAATAGCACCTCCGATGCTAAAAATAAAAACAAAAGTGATCTGTGAATATCCACGACTGCCTGTTATACAAAGAAATTTTCATCAGCAAAAGAATAAGCATTTCCGCATATGCACAAGAGTCTACTTCTTTGCGCTGCTTCTGCGTCGCTATGTCAAAATGACCAAAGAGATAGGTTCCAGAATTTTTAAATCTTCAATTGCTGAATAATATATATCAAGATAATGTAAAATCAGCAGCAATATTATTAAGAATATAGTTATGAGTAGCTGAAGTACCCGTTCTACGCTCGTACAGCAAGCGCTTTTTTAAAACAAAAACAGAAAGCTTGTTTTCAACGCAAAAGGCACAACCTAAATAATAGAAAAAGGGAAGGGCTTCCCGTTGCCTTCTTTAGGCATGCCTCGCCACATCCTTATTCCAGGGTTTGGTTTGGTTTATTTAATTAGGCAAAGCCTCGAGGGCTATCTGCCTAAGGGGAGGAATGCCTTCGTGGAGGACTTTCTAAGGGAAATGAATGTTTCGTTACCTGCCAGCACAGAGTCAATCGCAGACAGATCAACATTTGAGCATTAATAAGCAAATTAAGCCGTTTGAACAAGGGCAAATAATCGACTGCGAAATGAAAGATTTTTCTGTTGCAGAATCGCAATTCATATGGGGCATAATGCCTCGTCAGCGTGGCGAGTGTGGAAGCAGTGAGCTCTAAAGCAGTCATTTCCTAATATTTTTTGATCGCGTAACACGAAAATAATTATAAATTGTACCCCATATAATATAATATAACATTATGCGTTATTGTTATATATCACATCATATGCTTTAAAACCAGTGGAATTACGACGCTGAATTCCCCACGCGCTATATAAACAAGACACAGCGATGAATGAAAGAAGCTTGCACTCAAGCGAAGTGAAGCTCACTTGCAAATGACAAACTAGCCTACTTCTTTAGCGTACTCCCAAAGTGTACCACTTCGCGTACTTTCTGGGATACGCGTATTTCTTTGGCGTATCACTTCGCCTACTTTCTGGGATAGGCGTACCCCACATTAGAAACAACTGTCGTAGACGGATGAATCGCAAAGCTGTCAATAGACCCCAAAATGTTACGTCTGCACGGGATGAATGACTCCTCGTCCGCATGGCAGTGACGGACCGTACAACTTCATCTCAACAGCTGGCACAGTACTGGAGCACTGCTACATCTAACAATTCGCCAGCGTCAGCTGCGTTGTGTATTGCATGTACGCATTTCTTTGCGAAAGAGTCTCCTGCATCAAAACTATCGACATCTAATGCAGCTGGCTCTTCAATACAATTCCTGTCGTGGCGTGGCAAGAAATCGCCTTTTCGATTATTATTGCTCAAGTTTGTAGCACAGAGACAGTCACATAAATCTTAGATGCTATAAGGGAGAAAGCCATCTTACGGAATGCTACACAGCTTCATATTGAATGGTTACCAAGCGTGACGCTCTGGGACACTACTGGACAAGATGAGCGGTCTCATCTGATAAGAGCTAAATGTACTTTCATCTGCAACCGCTACATCTAGGTGGTTCTGGACCCGAAAGTCGTAAACTTCATTCAAAACATTCCTGGGGGTGTGTTTCAGCAGAAAAACCCCCGTCTACATATTGCTAAAGATGTTTAAGACTTCTTCTCAACTTTTCAGATAACCACTTTTTCTTTGGCCTGTCCATTAATTAAATAATGTTACCTAATGAAGACATCTAAGATTTCGTATACTTGGAACTCTCTCGTGACATTTGTCTCGCAATCAACTCGAATCAGTGTTGGGTTCGTAAAGAAACAATCTGAAATGTGATCACTTATATGCGCATTCAAAACCTGTTTGATTGAATACCATCGACGAGGTCTTACTGTAACACTCCATCAAATTCAGGTATTTAATATTGTTTTATTACTTTATAAATTTAATCGTTTATGGAATAAACTTCATTCAATTCTGTATTTGTATTTACCAATGTGTATTTTATTTTTTTATAAGTAACTTTTTCAATTTATATTACTGTAATAGAGTCCGCTAACTTTGATTAATGTTTTAAATTTGAGTATATTTTAACTTTTTTTTATCATACTTTGCCTTGTAGAGACATTAGATATTTTTTAAAGCAGGAGAGACGAAAAATGAGCAATGGCCTGGCCAGAGCTCGAACCACGGACCTTTCGAATACGCGCAGAGCGTGTTGACCACTACACCACGAAGGCAGGAAGAAATATTTTTATAGCCTGATTAGTTTTAATTTAAAATAGCAAATAATTATGCTTTCTCTTTCTCTCTCTCTATATATATATACAATATAAAATATGAAAGAAATTATTAATAAGTTACTAACTTAACTGACAACAGTCCTTCTAATTCCTGATTTTATTTGCTTACAACCACCTTAATACTGCGCCATTATTTCACCTGCAGTAATCTGCAGTGCGGAAACTCCTGTCCAATTACCATTTAAAACTGAAACAAAGAAGCCGAGCTCATAAATACCCCAGAAGCTTTATACGCACTTTCTTTTTTGCTGCTTGCTCTAGCGTAGTAAAGCACGTCTCTTCGCTTAGCTGTATCTTCTACTCTTTAAAATGTAATCGGTATGCACAGAATTGTGGTGGTATTTGTCGCACCCATGTTGATGTGAAGAATAGAAAATATGTGCTATGAAATCAGTCGTCCAGAAATAAAATGATGTTTTCATCATCCAGCTACTTGCCCTTTCCAGAGTTCGAGTCATCTACACAACAGTTTCAATCTATCTTCTATCACACATCCTACTCGTGTGCGAACTACATCTCTCTGCAACATCTCGGCCACGACTGCTATAGTTAATGGGTTTCATCTTCTGTCAAAATTGTATATATATATATACATACAGGGTGATTCGCCACCAGACCAACAAACTTGCAGAATGTGTAGGAGGTACAAAGACGACTCGGAATCACATAGGAGTGCAGGGTCGCAAATGTCGTAGTTGCGAGCTATGGTGCAAAGAAATCAGAGAAAAAAAAACAGAAACAGCAACACATTAATGAGATAGAAAACATTTTATTGAAAGGTTGTACTACAACAGATGTTGGAAATGACGACCAGAAGTCCTCCGAAAGGCCTGAAAGCGGCGTTACATGGAATTCCTTACGTACTGGAAGAGTGCTGGCATCTAGAGATATTCCAGTGATGAGGTTGTGAACTGAAGCAACGGGCATCTCGTACACCAAACTCGTCATGTGATCCCAGAAGAAGAACTCCATGCATGATAAGTCCGATCATCTGGCAGGCCAATGAACTGGGCCACCATGACCTATTCACCACTGTCCAAAGGCTACGTCGAGGTGTCGGCGGACGTCAATCGTGTAATGTGAAGAGCTCATCATGCTCGTGAACCGCTTCTCGACCTATCAGGACCTCATGGACCGCTTCTCGACCTATTAGGACCTCATGGACCGACACTGGACCTCATGGACTTCTTCTTCTGGGGTTACATAAAGAGTTTGGTGTACGAGGCACCCGTTCCTTCAGTTGAAGACCTCATCGCTTTAATCTCTCTAGCTGCCGGAAGGACACATAATATGACAGGAATCTTCCAGAACTTAAGGAATTACATGCAGCGCCGCTTTCAGGCCTGCCAGATGACTTCTGGTCATCATTTCGAACACTTGTAGTACAACCTTTCAATAAAATTTTTTCTGTCCTATTAATGTGTTGCTGCTTCTGCTCTTTTTCTCTGCTTCCTTGCACCAAAGCTCGCAACTACGGCATTTGCGAACTTGCATTCCTATGTGATTCCGAATCGTCTCTGTACCCACTACACACCCTGCAAATTTGTCGGTCTGGTATCGAATCACCCTGTATATAAATGTTTAATGGCGTACGAGTATTTATAGCTATATTTTCCTTTTCAATTTCATCTTAATATTCAACAAAT
>KK112596.1:104851-152738 GCA_000611955.2 Stegodyphus mimosarum
TTTTCAATTTACCAAATTGAGGTTTAAGCTTATAAATGTGACTTGTGATGGTTGACTGTATGTCACGCGTTGTCGTATTCTTCGGAAGAAACGGCGCATGATCGACAGTTTCTGTTGTCGATAAATTTTCACATAACTTATTTTTTAAATATATATGTAAAACATAAACTTTAAAAAACACGTTTAGGTTCTTCAGTTTTATAAATTAAACACTATTACGGATTTTAATTCGTTTTAAATTTGTTTCATAATGCGAAAAATTTATTCGTATTTTACGAGATGTAAATTAATTGTATAAATTAAACATAAATTATACGATATTGTACATAAACTTAATTTAAGGAAATTTACATTCTAGATTGAGCTTTGGTGTAACATATCGTAATGATCGGAAAATCTTTCCATATAAAAATTAATATCAGCATCATATATTTAAGATTAAATATTTCTCATTGTAAAAAAATAATTCAGTTTTGATTTGTAGATACATTAGGTTATTTCGAAGCGGGAGACATGAAAAATGTACAATGCCCTCGCCGGGACTCGGATCTGGACCTCTCGAATACGCACCGAGTGTGCTACCGTTACACCACGAAGGCATACAGAAAGGAGGGAGAAAATAACTTATGCCCTCTCCCTTTTGAATGCTGGCGACTGGGGACTAGAAGACAAAATCGCCAAATCTCGGTGGTGAAGAATCATCATCCACCACCTTTTTAGTTCGGGCGCCACTAAGAACTCCTAATCACTTTCTCTAAGTAAGTTTAACTTCCTTTAAAGACTACTTCTAACTCATTTGCATTCAAAGCGATTCTAAAAACTCATTCTTGTAGGAAGTTGTAAATAGGAAACAAGAATTGAAAGGAAAGGGTTTCAAAATTAAAAATAACTATTATAAAATTAACAAACACCTTACAGACTTTACAATCGATTTGCAAGTTAAGACACCACAAGGATGGCATTTTATGACATCTTTCGTCATGAAGCATTTTACCAAACAGTAGAAAAGACAGAACTGTCTAACCAATACTTAGTCTTAATGTAGTTAGTGAGCAAGGAAGCGTATAACCAGCTACTTACCGATCAATAAAAGTATTTTACATAATCCAGGAACAATAAAACTTAGCCATGCTAAACTGTGTATCTGATTAAAAAAATACAGCAAATGCTTGAACGCACACGTGCAACATAAATATCATTCCCATTTCAACTTGAACCCCTTTTCCTTTTTGAGACAGACATTCTCTTCAATCTCTCTATCATAATAACTATAATCAACTTCGTTCTATGAGTAATGGAAGGATAACCATCAAACTTGAGATCATTATATTCTTTAAACGCTGGTAATTCCATGCTTTTTTTATACTAAATATTCGAAAAGAAAAATATTCTAAGCTACAGTACTTCTGGACAGAATTGTTATTCACAGGTGGACAATAAATATTCTTTTCAAGCATGACAAGAAAATATTTATTCAAATTTCTGAAATAGTCTACAAAAAAGTAAGTATAATTTAAAATTCTGATTAAAACCAGCTAGATGACAAGACTACTTACTTGTGGCGAAGCACATACGAAGCCTGTATGTTCCAAGTTCCATTATCATCGGAGCGTATAGTAAAGTGAAGTAGTGTATATTCAGTTAGTTAAAATGATATCTGTTATTAACGCATACAATTTAGCAGTCTAAATTAAGAGTTTATTTTCAAAGGCTATCGTGAAGCAATCAAATTAAATTGAAGGAAGAGTATTTTTCCCTCGTTACCTCTGAATAATCACAAAAATTTTACGCCGTATTTCACTGAACAACTTCTATCCACACGAGTCTATTTCAGCTATCTGTCAACCTCGCTAGTATATCATATTTAAACTTTATTAAGGAATACATTCTGGAATAGTAAACATAAATTATTTCAAGATAGAACTAGTTAAAATTTACTTGAATTAACAGTTGGGCGATGAATAAAATAGATGAGGATAGAGTAAAGACATTTGAAAGATTTTGAGAAGAATTTTTGGAGTGGTAACAGAAAATAGAGTTTGGAGAATAACATGTAATTTTGAACTACAGCAAAAATTTAGAGAACCAAATATAATTAAAGTTATTAAAGTCTTTCAACTAAGAGGGCTAAGTCATATACATTTTATGACTTTCAGTGAAATGTCAAATTCAGTCAAAATTCTACGACGATAACTTTTGTTTAAAAGTTGATATTATGTTTTGTATTTTCAAAATTATATCTTTCACATTTTGATGCTCTAATGCCTTTTTTACCACCCTGTTCACCCAATAATATAGAACAAAATATGATAGCTGCTTTAAAAAATAATTGGCGATCTCAAAATTAACATTCTAAATTTGGCGGTCTCCCCCTAAATTCATCCTTTCTCTCAAATTCGAGATCATTCTAAATTACGTAACGTTTTAATGCAGATACCTCCTGCCCAATCAAATAGTTATAAAACAAAACTTTCTCTAACTCGAACAGAAAAGAATTACTTTCCTCCCATTTTCTTTCGAACTGCTGCGTTCTCTTTCGCTTACGCTTTCATGTTGACAACACGCTATTTTTCCATGCTGCTGCTTGTTTGCTTGTAATGACGTCGTAGCTTTTATCTGTTTGCAATGACGTCGCAGCTTTTATCTGTGTATATGAAAATTATTTCTGGTCATCTATGATCGAAAAGTAATTTGTCTGCTAAAGAAATAATTTTTATGTGCCTACAAATAAAGATGATTAGATCGCCGAAATTAGTTTTGTCAACGTTTTATTCCTGCCTTATCCACCCAGCCCTGTCTACAGCCAGAAGTTAAAAGGAACGGATTCATGATTGCGCACTTAGTATATTACATATACGAATATCGAAATAAAAACCCAGTGAAGAAATTAACATTCCAAAAGCCAGAGGGAAAGAGAAGGAGAGGAAGACCATGAATGAAGTAGCCAGATAATGTGGAAGAGTGGTTAAAGAAACGCTGGTGTCAAGAGGTGGAGCACTGTGACGTTGGATGGTCAAGATAGCAGAAGCTAACTGAGACAACCTTGGCCGGAAATTGGCTGTAAAGCGTGAGAAGAGGAAAAGGAATAGAGTCTGTTAGATTTTCTGGAGCTAGAAAAAGTGAAAAGTGAAAAATCAAAAATGCCCCCTCCAGGATATAAACCACAAATCTTCCGCTTGCTAGCTGATTGTTAATGTTAACAATTTATACCACGAAAACAAACATGGAGAATGCAGTAACTCCTTACATTTTCTCCACTTAAAGGGCTTCGGGGAACGGTTCCCCAAATCTAGGTAGTGACGAGTTAACATAACAAGAGATTTGTTAGACTTTCTGAGAGAAGGAAACATGGAAAATCGAGTGCGTCCTTCCTCGGATCGGAACTACAGGTTTTTCAAATGCTAGCGTATATGTGCTAACCAGACACTTCACGAGAGAATGCGCGATGAAAAGCGATAATTCTTTAAAATTTATACGGCAAATTTATGAAAGAGATAAATTTAAATTTAACTTTGCTGGGAAAGAAATTATCTTCTTGAACAAGGATTCCTTAAACATGTATTTCTAAATAAACAGGTAAATTGTACTTTGAATTACACTTCAAGACCTCGATTTACTGCAACATTTCGAAGTCACATGCAAAAGAGGGGCACAACTTCTATCGCACAGCCGCCATTTATCAAAGCATGCAGAGCTAGCTTCTCGGCGCCTACCCATAGCTTAAAACAGATAGCATGGCAGAATAAGGGGTAGGCGACGATAGTCAGAACGTCGCGAAGAACGAGAGGGAGGGAAGAAAAGGGAAAAATGAATGAAAATGTTTTATGTATGAAGAGGCTGACGCCTAAAACCAAGGATAATGTGATGAAAAAAAAGGAGAAAAACGCGCTGGGAAGCAAAACTGTTTCTATTTTCTTGGGGACCCAAATTATCAACTCGAGAAATGTAGAAAAGTGACAAAGATTTAGAGCGTTGATGCTCAAGCACTTTTTAATTCCCCCGCGTCCCGAATTTTTAACACTGGAAATGCCAAGAATTGCCTTTTTTTCCACCCTCCCACCCACATTTCTCCCCTTCCCCTCACTCGCGCGCAAAATTATACTAGGCTATGCAGCTCCAAGAGGAAATAAAAGAGTCGAGATCCTTCCAGAATTTAGACAAATATACAGTTCAGACTCACGGGAAATAAACATTATTCTTAAACGAATTCCCCGGAACTTTTATGTTCGCTTGCTTTTAGCGAAATGGCCGTGCCTTACAAAATCCCACATTAGAAGTAAATGATTGTTTTATACATTAGCCTTGACTACTTAGTACGAAATAGATTGCCTAAGAGTGGAATGTTTTGTTTTTTTCTCGACAGTAAACAAGCCAGAACTGCATGGAATAAATTCTTTGGTAAAGTGTCGGCGGGGAGGGGAGGATTCGAATAGGACCAAAGCAATGCGTATGGTTATGAGAGCCCCGATAAAGAATTCGAAGAGCTTCACAATTTTCACCTACCTTGGTTGTCATGGACAAATGACTAAAAAATTGTAATCCGGTTGAAAAAATTCGACCTTGAATATTTTGCATTTTCTTTTTTAAAGTTCATTACATGCTCAAAGAAATAGCTCTATTTCTCAATTTTCTATTTTCTTCCATGCTTACAATTGAAATTACAGACATAATCTCCAACTTGTTACGAAGAAATTCTATACAAAATGAAAAGGTTCTAGTGGGTCTCCTTGATCGCTATATTGCATTAACTTACCATGAAATAAATGTTATATCCTTGACCACAGTTCGAATTGCGCAGAAGACATAAGTATTTATGCATGTACATTGTCTTTTAAACATGGAGACACTTAACACTGTCGAACTGAAAGCCTGCCCCAAGAGATTAATAGTAGAGAAAAATGTACAGGAGACCTCTGGATACGTCTCTCGGAGTATTCTTCCGGAGGCAAGCTTAGGCAGACTCGGACTATAAAGGTGTCCATCCAAAGCCTTGGTCAACGACAGGAGCAGATCTCTTTTTTTTAGCCATGATATGCTACATATCAGGAGGATTAAAAACAACAAAATAACAGGAACTACTGGAAATCATAATGTCGTCTCAGATGAAAGGGTTGATGGAGCACTCATTTTGCTATGTATCGTTAAATTAATCCCCTACCCCTATAAGGTCTCATTTACGTTTTTTAACTAGTCATTTTATGTTAAAATTACTTTCCTATCTCCCTCATTTCCATTTTCTTGCCAGAATGTAAACTTCTAGCTCGCGTGACATTCAAATAAGTAGAAGGAAGAGAGTATTTAAAGGAATGTTTAGGGTGAGAGAGAATCAGAGTATGTTCTGCCTACTGATGGCCACGTTGCTAATTTATTTTCCTGCTATTAGAAATCAGCAGCGTTGCGTTATTTTCGCCATTAGGCTTGTTAAGCCCACCCCTTACGTCAGAGCCACTTTGTGCGTTATTTTCGCCATTAGGCTTGTTAAGCCCACCCCTTACGTCAGAGCCACTTTGCGCGTTATTCTGGTTGTACAGCCGTTAGGCTAATTGACTTTTCTTAGTTTTAGTTGATCCTTTATATTTCATTTAAACGATAATTGTCTGCTTCTGTAAGCATGAGCATGTTAACTTTTAATTGAGTCAAATAAAAGGCTTCTTTACACTCTTTTCCTGTTCCTGTGGTACTTACAAGATATAGAGTTAATTCGCTTTTAGTTTATGAGTTCTCGTACATTTGCTGCTACCTAAGAATACGATATAAATATATTATTTTTTATTTTAAGAAACTTTCCTTTCCTTCTGATTTCAATCTCCTGGGATAATGCACATTTAAATGACGTACATGCAAATCTAAATGAGTTCCGAAATAGTATTTATGTAGCAGAATCTAAGAGTTCGTAATAGAAGAGTTAGTTCTGAATTCATGTCGCGTGTTTGAAAATATCTCTGTAACCGAATATTTCGTGCTAGCCACTTACTTTAATTTATTCTGATATTCTAGACCAGGGATGGGCAAACTACGGCCCGCGGGCCAACTCCGGCCCGTCGGAAGGCTCTATCCGGCCCGCGGATAGAATTTTAATTTGCCGGTCAGAGGCAAATTAAAAGAAATATTAATATATTATATATCCATCTCCTTTTCTACTTTGTTTAAATATTATATTTTTTCTTCCTTTTTTTCAAAGAGCTGGTAATCTGTTTACATTCTCTATTTTTGTTCTACAAAACATAAATCGAAGGAAATAGCAAACACAGGCAGTTTTCAATCGGTAAAGTGTTAAAAGCGAAGTTATTTGTTAGTTATAGCTGTAGATTGGCGCCTACAAGCGTTATCTTTTTCTTGTGGAGCAGACATATGGGAATTCAATATAGGTGAAATAGACCTCACATGTGGCAGATTGCGCATTTTAAGCTCCCTCTAGCGGCTTTTTCTTTTGGCGCGAGTTTTAATATTATTGATTGCTTGTTGAAAGATTGTGGACATATAGCGTCATTGTGAATGGTGGTGAAATTATTAAAAGCATAGCGTAGCTAGTGCTTGTTTGGGTTATTCGTAAAATATTTCAACCCCAAAATGGCTACTAAAAAACGTAAAGTTGATTCAGAGTGCCGCGCTTTTAATGATGAATGGACATGGAAACATTTTTTTCAGTTGTAAAAGATAAACCAGTGTGTCTTATCTGCAATGAAGCTGTAGCAGTCTTCAAAGAATATAACATTTCCCGTCATTTCACATCTAGCATAAGAATTCCAATTACGAAGCAATGTCCGAATATGAAAAAAAAAACAAAATGCAGAAAGTCTTTGTAAAATATTATCAGGCCGGCAAAATTTTTTCTAGAAGGTAAACATTATTCAAGAAGTAGCTACAGATGCAAGTTACATTGTAGCTTACAATATTGCTAAAATAATAAAGCTCTCAGTGATGGGGAGTTCGTTAAACAATGCATGCTCCAAGTTTGTGATGTTTTATGTCTAGACAAGAAAAATAATTTTGAAACTGTAAGCTTATCTCGAAAAACGGTGACTTCTAGAATGGAAGCCATAGATAAAAACTTGGCATCACAATTAGAGTCAAAGATTGGCCAGTTTAAATTTTGTTCCATAGCTATGGATGAAAGCACTGATATAAATGATACTGCTCAATTAGTATTATTTATAAGAGGTGTTGATGAGAACTTTGAAATTATTGAGGAACTGGCGTGCATGCGTTCTTTAAAGGGAACTACAACGGGATATGATATTTTTCGTGAATTTCAGGAAGGGCTTTTAACTTTGAAAGTGCCTATAACAAATATATGTAATATTACGACCGATGGAGCACCAAATATGACAGGAAAAAAATCTGGATTTCTTGGACTCTTTAATCAAAACTATCCCGGGAACAATGTTGTTTTTCTACATTGTGTTATACATCAAGATGCTCTGTGTAAATCTGCATTGAATATGAAACCCGTGCTTGATACAGTCGTGAAGCTTGTAAATACTATTCGATCTCGTGGGCTTACTCACAGGCAATTTCGAGATTTTCTTCAGTCAGTGCAATCTGAATACTCTGATGTACTGTATTACACGAAAGTAAGGTGGCTTAGTGCAGGATGTGTTTTCGAGCGAGTTTGGCAGCTGAAAGACGACATTGTGTCGTTCTTCCATGAGAAACAGTGTTCTGCGGAGTGCGAAATGTTAGAAGATACAAAATGGCTTTCAGACTTTGCATTTTTCACAGATCTTCTTTGTCATATGAACAACTTGAATGTCAAGATGCAAGGGAAAAATCAATTTATCGACGATATTTGGTCACATCTCAAAGCTTTTAAACTAAAACTTAATATGTTTGCTGGGCAGCTAGGTAAGAACGACTTATCTCATTTCCCGAGGTTAAATTCAATACCCTCAGTAAATGAAGAGAACCTTAAGAATTATGAAGATAGCTTGAAAAAACTGCATTTTGAGTTCGAACGCAGATTTCAAGATTTCAGTGCCATTCAAGCAGAATTGGATATTTTTACCACGCCATTCAACGTAAATTGTGAAGCAGTGAGGTCATATTTGCAGCTTGAATTAATTGAGTTGAAATCTAACAATCATCTCAAGCAAATTTCTAAATATGCCAAAGTTAGAGTTTTACAAATCATTATCGAAAGTAAGTTTCCCAAATTTAATATCTCATGCCCAGAAAATCAGTGCTATGTTTGCTTCATCTTATATATGTGAACAAGTGTTTTCAACTATGAAACTTACAAAGAATTATTTCAGAAGTAGGCTGACAGATGAGCATTTAGCCTTGTTCCTTAGAATCAGTACATCTCACTTCGAACGTCAATATAAGGAACTTTTAAAAATGAAATCGCAATTTCATTCATCTCATTAATATATTAAATTGTAATACTTGTATATTGTTTTTAAAATTTTAGAAAAATTCATCTTGGCCCGCCAAACGTTATTTTTTCGATTTTTGGCCCGCGATCGAAAATGTTTGCCCATCCCTGTTCTAGACTAAGCTTTGCTGTGTGCAGACGATTAAGCGGCTTAGATTGAATAGGAGTCAGTCGTGCAGCTAAAATTCAGATCATAATGATTGTACATACTGTTTTGTGTTCAAGTTACATACCCATAAATTAGCGAAAATTCGCTACTTCGTCTTCAGTACGTTCTGCAGTTTATGTTTCCAAAACAAACAAGAAGACTGTACAGCGAGACTCTAGAAACAAAGTGCTTTCCTTAAACTATTATATTAAAGAGTGTCGTCAGTGTTCTCTATTTAGTATACAAAAATGTTTTTGTCATTCTCTGCACAGCGTAGTTTAAAACTTAGCAAAGCTACAAAACATACACATTTCGAGGTACCACAAGATAATAACATCGCGAGTAAAAACCAAAGACAACAGTCACTTTAACCGAGAGCTCGGAATGTAGTTGCCACAAAGGTCGACTGCTCTCTGTAATTGTCTAGCTGTTGGGAATTTTAGAAGATCTGAGCACCTGAGAGGCTAAGCATGACGGAAGTGGCGGCTCAGCATGCAAAGCTTACCAAACAATGTGTGCATGAGACTTTTCACACGTGTTTCATATGGGGTTGAGCACCATCCTGCATAAAATCTTAATCTTCCAACAGGTGTTTATCAGCCAGACTAGAGATGATGCAACTCTGTAACATATCAGCGTACCTCGCACCCGCCACACTGACAAACTGACTAGAAGGACCACGCATTTCCTCGAGGAAAAAGGATCCGATCACGATTGACGCGATAAATCCACATTACACCGTGACGACCACCCGAAGGCAAGGAGAAAAAAGTGACAAAATCGTGAAGGGATTGATTCCCTCTCTTACTACAGCTAATTTCATACACGATTCTCATGCAGCGTCACTGACATTTTGCTGCCCAGTGCTATATGCTGGCCTTTTTTTTTTCTTTCAATAAAACCCCATGACATTTCAAAGCATATGTGTCAATTTTTACCTCTCTACCTACATTATTTCGTGAATGCTACCGATTGCAGAAAAGGGATGTGCACAACTAGATGTTATAACAGGCCCATATAGAAAATTTCAACATTCTACGACTAATCTTTCACGAGTTATACGAAATATATATCTACATACATACATACACACATACGTACGTCCGTCCGTACAGACCTCACAAAAAATCTCCCTTTGAACCCATTTTAAATCCCTTTTACATTCCATTTTGGAAAAAGGAGTCCTTTATTCTGTTCGTATGTTTGAACAGCACACACACACATACACGCACAAAAAAAAGTCTAAATAGATTAGGAATCGGTCAAAATGGAGATTTCCGTTGAAATATGACACCCGAAATTTTTTGCGATTACAATACCTTCTTTACTTCCGCACAAGGAAGTAAAAATTGCTAAAAATTCTCGGCTCATACACGAAAATTATACATTAATCAAACAGTTATATATACGGAATTATGCTATTATTAATTTATAATATAACTGCATATTAAAATCAAGAAAAACTTACCTCTAATTTACAAAATATGGATAGATCGAATGACAGATCTGACGAACATATTAAGTGTCGAATACACAATACACATTTTAGTTATAAATGTAAAGTGTCTTCAGGGTAGCAGATTGGCGAAATGCGATGGATGTCTGTAGAAACATTGAGTAGTCAGTCTAAAGATTAAGAGTCTAAAGAAACCAGTTTCTGACACTAAGCTGTGATAAAATCGCCGCTTATGGCAGATAACAAAAGAAACAAATGAAAACAATAAAGTGCTATTTATTTTCAGCGTAGAAATAATTATAAATTCACAATTGCACTCTTTGAATATGAATATGAATATGAATTCATTCACACTGTTCAGAGCTGTTAAAAAACAGCTGTACCGCTGTAAATTAAAAATAGTTTCTCAAAAAATAAGAACGAGACAAATTAACTTGGCGCATAGACGGCGAGACGGTGGTCTTTTCCGATGGCGGAGAAAAAACAGATGAAGATGAGTTCCAAGCCACCGTTGCATACTTGGCGCCATTTCACGGAATCCCAACCACAAAAAGACCTTGAAAATACTCAGAAAATTTCAAATTAAAAAATGAAAATCAAGGCATGAAAGAAAAGCGGGGGGAGGGTTCATGATCATTAAGTAACGACTTTGTGATTCATTGTTTCTCCTCTTTATTTTAATAAAATCAATCAAAGCGTGCGTCTTTCAGCTGGCAGGGTATGCGGCGAAAGGTGCAGACTGTCTTATTCTATCTAGAAAATGAAACTTCGTTAACGGGTTCGTGGAGGCAAAAACTGGTTCCGCTTTTCTTCCCGATAAAAGAGATTGGAAGCAAATTTTACCGAATGCAAAGGAGACATAATTTTCACATTTGAATTAGCAGGGGGGGATAAACAAAGACTATTATAATAAAATCCATTTAAACCGCAAAAAGTTCTTTCTCTCTCCCTCTTTCAGCTGGAATCAATCAATCTCGAAGTAAATAAAAAATGGCATACATTACTATAAGCCCTTTTTTGTAAAATGAAAGCCAATAATAATAATAATAATAATAATAATAATAATAATCTGATGTGAACACCACATGACTTCCTTGTATGGCCTATTAAATTATACACATTTATTGCAGCACTTCATTTAAACTTATTTCCTCGAATTTCATTACAGACATATTTCCCATGCAATCAATTCAGTTCTCTCTTTGCGGCATGGCTCATTAAAATAGTAAAATACAGAAATACCTTAAACACCAAATATAGTTAAAAACAGTTAAAAAAAATAATTTTTACAATTCAAATTCGAGTTTCTGCGCAGAACAAGCTATTCATCCAGCGGGCTGGAAGAAAAAATTTTCGGTGCACAAAATTCAAAATTAATTTTCGATCCCTCTGGGTGAAAAAGCAACGAAGTTCTTGCACCAACTCACGTAATTCATTGTATTTCTACTAAGAGTTTCAAATGTAAGCAAATGGCGGCCTCGTTAGGGTTAGCGCCACTTAAATTGTTCAGTTATTGATGATTCTACAACTGTTGCATGCAAATCAACTAAAGGCATTAAAACCTTAACCGGAACGTATGAACAACATAATTCAATTATTTTTAGAGCAAAAAATACACAAGTTACCATCCTATAAGAATAAAAAGACTAACCTCACCAAGTCAGGTAACAGAGTAGATATGTATATATATTTGATATGGTAGAGTGAAACGAAAAAGGTTAGGTTAACGAAAAAGTTTATATCAGGCGCATGCACAAAATTTGAACGTTGTAAGGCTACTCGTTTTTGAGTTATGCGAAATACATACATACAAAAAATCTCTTCTGAATCCATTTTAAATAGCTTATACAATACGTCTTGTGGGAAAAAAAAAGTTCTTTATTATTTTACCCGAATTTTTTGCGATTACAATACTTCATTTATTTCGTACAAGTAAGTAAAAATAAATTCTGTTAGAATGTTTTATTATGCTAAGGGAAACAGGTATTAGAGATACGAGTAAAACTTGCAGTAGTATATTTTCTGAGGTCAATAGAACTATCTTCAGCTGCGAAAATTAGAGACGAAGACCAATATATGTTTTCCTGAGAAAGCAGAAGTTTCGAGAAATATATATTAAGTTTTATTACGATTGATGTGCACTTGAAGATGGAATGTGCACTTTCCACTTTCAACACATAATGCACATATAAAATTTGACTTTGTTGTACGTTCTTTAACACAGAAGGGCATCTCTATTTTCCTGCCGTAAATACTCGTGCAGGAGACCAACTATTAGATAAAAGCTTCCCTAAATGAGCAAAACGCTGCTCTATCGTCGTCCTGTAAAATCAAATTTACCCAACTTGACGAAAAATTACTTACATAATTAATTAGCGCATAGGTACAGTTCCAGTTGGATATATTCTGTTGACATTTTATCATGTAATGGCTTCAAAATAAATGCAAAAATTGAGTTTCAGTTCCATACCAATAAATGCATTTTTTATACCTTAACTACACGAATATCCATTATTCGAACACGTTACAATTTGTTTTGATAGATGTCAACCAAAATTCTTAGAAAAAACTGAAAATAAGATATGCCAAGCAAAATTCTCCGAAATCTCTACTACCGATCGTTGTTCCCCTTGCATGACGGAAACTTTTTCATCCGCAACGTTTCTTTAGTGCTCGATAATTTAGTTTCTACGTCATCTTCTAAAATTTCTTCTAACAGCAATTTATGTATTCCTTTACTCTATCTTTTGTCAACCTCTCTTACTCGTGCGTTATTTCTGTTACTTAGTTTGTTTCACTTCTGGGGTCTGGATGAAGATAGAGTTTTTGTAAATATATATTATTTTAAATTATTCTTTTAAACACTAATTGTGATTTAAATTAAGACAAGCTGCAATTGATCCACTGTTTTTTAAAAGGTGAGAAAACAAATGCATTGATCGCGGATTATACAGGGTGATTCAAAATGAATATAATGATTACAAACGGCTGTAACTATTTAATTGAAAAGTATTTAACGATAAGAATTACCTTGATACCCTGCAATTTCTTTCTACAGGGTTATGCGAAAGACCTTGTGTATGTGCTACCTTTACCGAAACCAATTACATAATTCAAAATGCTTCAGAATGCATAGCGTGAATTAGACTACCGCTTAGATGCTGTCCATGTTAACAAAGGGAGTCAGACAGAACACTTACAAAGAAGAGAAAGAAAATTTTGAACCGATTTATATTCTGTGTAATACTTATCGATAAGTTCTTTTCAATTAAATAATTATTGCTGTTTATAATCGTTATATTCATTTTGAATCACCCTTTATTGTGCAAAAGTTAATAATTATGCGTGATTATTACAAGTATAACTTCTCCCCCACCTTTGATCGCTTTACTGGAAATATAATTTAACACCGATATAAAACACATAAATCTTGAAAATTAATTTATATTTAGATAAACCAACCAGATATTGTAATACTTCAAAATAAACGTTTTACTTAATAATTATTTTGAATATGAAAATCAGCTGTCCTACTCCATAATCAATGCACTGCTATTTAGATCAGCATTTCTCAGGGAAGGTTTCCCGGAACCATAGTATTTCGAAAGAAATCACGATGAATATGTTAATTACATGTATGAGTATGAGTAATCACGTGGCATTCCCAGAGACATGATCAAGACTTTGTAAAGGTAAAACGGATGAGTTTGGTTTAGTTGATTATGGCAAAGCAGACTAGGGCTACCTGCCTGAAAGAAGGGATGCCTTCTTGGAGGTCTTTCTAAAGGAAACTGGCTCGTACACACGCTACAAACAGGGAATACCACAAAAACGCCCACGCAGCCAACTCTGTCCTCCGGAACTACCAGTGTTCAGCGATTTTACCATTAGGGAGCTGGTGGCCTAAAACAGTTGAGAAACACTGGTTATAGATAGCTGAACCTAGAAAGACCAAATTTACAACCATACGACTAACTGTGTTCTAGGCACTAAAACGTGATTAACACATTGAGTAGTTGTGTCTTTTTGCATGCACTTCCTGGCAATGCTAGGCAGGTAGGTAGCCATTTATGGTATTAGATTAGATTAGATTAGATATCTTTCTGGAGTACTCTGCAAGAAAGACTGGCTCACATTAATCCTTCCTGAGGGAACATCCCGAAAACTATAACGCAAAATACTCATACCATTCCTGGAAATGGAAACCATACTAACCTACCAAAGCTCAGTAGTCTCATTTTCTTGACTACTACAGAACTTCTGGCAGGCGTTCAGTCCCCTGTTCAGTTGGCAAGAATGCGAAATCGAAATAATAATCAGTACACTAAGATCACAGACATTCAGTCATCGTTAAAGTAAAACCTGTGACAACAACCAGTGTACTGATGTGATATCCATTGGTCCTCGTTAGTCAGTCAGAAGAGACCGAACCCAAGACAAAAACCAGCACACTGAGGTCATACGTATTCGGTCTTCGTGGGTCCACATAGATATTACAACGCAAAAAATAACTTCAAACCTTTTCGCCGAACCTTTATGGCACGTCTCGCGATTACTGTTCCAATAGTCTTGCGATTAATGCTCGAATAATGTTCACTAAAATGTTCCAATAGAATAAAATTGGCACATTTAACAAGTAGAAATGAGGAAATATTTTAAAATCTTTCATTTCAGGTAACATTTAGGAAAGCTTAAGTGGCAGAAAGAAAAGCTAGGAAATTGAGGAAATTGCCAGAAAAGAGAATGCAGCGAAACAAAAACAGACATTCGAAATCAAATGCGGCATTAGAAAATAAACTAAAAAGTAGGAAAGTGGGTGAAGGTGGAAGCGGAAAATTCATAACCTCAAAAATAACCATCCCCCTTCTGTTAACAACAAGAAAGGGCAACAACGAAGCAGAATAAAATTGAAATCGTGGAGGGATTATTATGTATTTTGGAGGCAATGTGGTGACGCCGCAAAGGGGAAATGCAGGTTGAGAAGGGGGGATAAAACAATTTTCGCAAAACTCATTTTTAAAGACAGATGCAAGAGGCTAAAACAAAACCGTTTTGCAGATAGATTCTCTATCCCCACCTCGCCAGAGAATTCAGCAAAATAGAGTTTTTGTCTATCGGTGGAACATGTGGTGACGCCCGAAAGCATGAGGAAAAAGTTTTATTCCATTTTTTCCTAACTCCGCAAAACAGTGAGAAAAATAAACATATATAAATAAATATTTTCCCCATTTTTTCTCGTACGGTTGAGCATTTGTTTTCGGGTTGCAAGTCTGGCGACCTTAGCGCGTAACCACGACACAAAAGAGCTGATACAGTGATAAACACGCTGCACTGAATGTGACAAGAGCATATTTATGGCGGTGAAAAAATTTTTGTAGTGCTTGCTCAGAGAATCAACATATCGATTTTTCACAGAGGCTTTACGATCTGATCTCACAGCAGAGAAGTCCGACTAAAGACTTTCTGAAGAAGTTTCGTTGATCCTTTTTTACAGCTTACGCGTAAAATACAGCGCAAATATTTCGCAAAATATGGGATTTTACCTTCTGAAAGAAATTCCAAGCGCTGAGGTACACAGATTAAGGAACAGGAGGCCATAACTCGTAGAATAAATTCACTGCTATAGTTCGAATTTGTAGCCGAACTAAAATACTACTCTTGATAAAAGTACGTAGATAATTGCAGTTACGAAATTCCCTCAGATTCTGCAGATTATTATATTAATCCTTCCCCCCATTCCAGGAATAAATTTGCAAAACTAGAGGCCCTGAGCAAAACATTTTGCGGAGGCTCCCCCTCTATTTTTTCTTTAATATAGATCATTAATGCAAATTGCATAATGTATTTTATGAAATAACTCGTAAGCGATTATCACATTGTCCCATGCGTTCTCTCGTTGTATAAGTGACAGCGAGTCTAAAGCATATATAATTTAAGACGTTTTTGCCTTCAAAATCCTAACATTCCTTATAAACTTAATCATTAAGCATTCCCCCCCCCCCTTAACGTTAATTACACAAAAAACACATTTCATCCCCTCAACACTATATAATTATTTTAATGAGTCCCGCCAGCTAGTGTAATTTAATAAAAATATTTCTACGAGTAATTAGCTATTTCATGATTTTAATATATGTTTATATAAATCACTCACATTCAAAAGCAAAAAAAAAAATTCTTAAGAACTGTTTTATTGCTTTTAAATCGCTTAGTTTATTACTCAGTGTCCTTCCAGATTAAATCTAAAAGTATATTAGACTTTAATGAACAGCAACACACTAGCGAGCGGAAGATAAAAATACTTTATTCCGGCAGCAGCACATAAATTCGAGTATGTTAATTAAAATTAAAAGATAAATATCTTACATTTATCAGAACAGCAAAAGTATAGAGATAAAATGACTGAAGATAAAAAAGTTTTACTTCGAACAGTGTTGCCACTGCTCTCTTTCAAATCGCTCAATTCAGTTTTAATCAAAAAAAACCTTCAAAATTTCACAAAATATTAAATAAATAATAAAACAAGTTCGAAATTCAAAATTTGGGCTTTCAGGTGCACATGTTCGGGTGGAGGACTTCGTTATTCAAAATTGAATGGCTCTAGATACCGTCGTTTTTTCACAGCGCGAGGAACATAATGCATACATGCAGATTCTTCATTATTTAATTTCTTTAAAAGTATTACAGGGCGATACTATGTGGTGGCAACAATATGAAAACTCATACACCGTTTATAGTGAACCGACGCAAAATCCCATTTCGAGACGAATAGTTCCTTTGGGCTAAAAAATTAAAATTAGAAGTTTAAAATTTTACTTCTTTTCTAATTTTGTATTCTTAAAACATAGAATTAAAAAAGTAAAGATTTACGTATATTAAATACTGTAGGATAATTTGCCCTTGCACAAACCAAGCTCTTTCAGCTTTCATAAAAACAAACAAACTATTTCATTTCTAGCTTTTGGATTTTAACTTTTGATTGATATTCTTTGTGTTGCTTCAAGTACCCGGAAACTGATATAAAAATGAAAAAAATTCATTAACCTTTGGTAATAAGAGATTCAGTTAATTATGGTAGAATCTTTAGTTGTTGAAAATAATGTTACTTCATTTTGACATAGCTATAAAGTTTATTTTAGATTACATGTTATTTTAAAAAATAATTCTTTCATGTACCTTCTGTTTTTGCGAGTCATCACCAGAATGAAAATTAGGTTGAATTTAAACTGCGAACGAATTTACAGTTGAGAGAGAGAGAGCTGTAATTAACCAGTAAGATGTTTATATCTGAAATATCTATTTGGGTGCCAGTATATGTTTTGATGAATGATTTTGAATTTGTCAGGGCAGGGCTAGACGCCACGATAACTGGAGCTCGCTTAAAGTTACCTTCTCTGCTGAATTTAAATACTCTAGCTTCTGGGGACCAGCAAGTAGCGCTGGCTAAGCTTTGTTAAATTTTAGTTTTACCAAGACGTAGTTTTCAGTAAGCATTTTAGTTATTTTTTACCTCTTGGGTGTGCTCTTCGAGTTGAGACCTTCAACTTAAAGAGTGAAAAAGAGAATTCTTATGTATACGAATGTTAAACAAGTAAAGTTAATAGTTAATTAAATTTAGAATTACATTGTTTAGAAACCAACGTTAATAAAACTTCATTTATGTTTGCTCAAAAAATTGCTTTTATACTACATGGATTAAAAAAGAAATGCAAAAATCAACACACACACAAAAATGTAGAATAAAAATTTTTTGTTCTTTATCTTCAAGTACTTTGAATTAAAAAAAAATCAAGTATCAATGAATTCTTTCAGATTATTTCGATAGATGAAATGAAATCTGCATCTGACAAAAGAGTATCACTTTACGCAAATAAATAATTCTCCCCCCCCTTAATAGTAGTCCTCTTTTTCCAATAACAGCTAAATTTTGAATAAATTCTAATGAATAGCATTAATTAATTGAAATCCAGTATCGTTTCGTTTGTTTACTTCAGTATTTCAAGGGAAGAAAACTGAAGTTCCGAGAAAATATAATTTGATTAGTAGTTTTTTTTTCGCCCTAATTGGCGGGCGCTTAGCCGACTTAGGCTTCGCTACCGGAAAGCCGGAAGTGCTGGGCACTTCATTGTGGAAGCACCTAATAGCTGGGCCACCGTTAACTCCTATGAAGATACAAATAATTACACCCATGCCTTCCCCAGGATTCGAACTGCAGTAGGCTCTTCGAACCATTATCCCATCTGGGCAGAAAGGTAAATTTAGTTAGCAGTTAGAGCATATAATTTATTCACGAGATATGAATGGCAATCATTCTTAACAACCTTTCCTGCTGCCTCAAAGCCTGCCTCTGATAAAAGCATTTAAGTTAATTATTGCCATTTGCGAATAAGATGCTTTTCTTCTATTGTAAGATAAATAAAGATTATAAAAACTAATGCACCTGCGAAAATCTGAAAAGTAATTTGTAAATTTAACTGTTCGAAATGCCATAATTAATGCCATAATTAATAATGCTTAATTAAGAAAGTACTGGTTGCAAATTTACAATTTAGAAGCCACAATTCGAACAATTTCATTTCAGAATGTTAAAAAAAGTACGTACGTGTGCCAACGAGATAAAGAAAGCAAATTCACCCTCTTTCTACAGCCAAATGAAATAAACGATAATGGTATGTGTAATGTTACACGAAACAAAAGCACATTGATCTGAATTTAAAATTAGTCAAAATTCAGCCTTAAATTGATATCAATCTCGCAAAAAGAGTTTATGAATTACCAGGGACAGAGAAGTTTAAAATGTTTTCTTAGATTTCTGTCCTTGAAGAAAACAGACCCGTGCTTATTCTCTTGAAAGGCTAATTATAAAAACCAACATCAATCTATGCCTGAATTCTACCTAACTAATGGCTTTATTATTTCTAATTCGTATATGACCGGTAATCAATAGCATTGAAACAGTATCAGGTTTTACGATGCAGAAAAGACGACACATATAATAAATTATCGCCAGAATTTTATGAAAGGGGAATCACACAGTCCACGGGTTGGAATTTTTATCCACTTGTACCGTGAAAGCGAGTAAGGGAGGGGAGTAATTCCTTAAATTCCGTTTATTTAAAGAATGCTAACGGTCTATTGTTTACCTCATTTCTGTCTGGACATCAGTGTGCAGATTGTTAGGCCTTTTCCTGCCAGGAAACCTAACAAATCCACTGCGCCATAGCCAGAATTCGAACCACAGATCTCCCAGTTGCCAAACAGATGTGCTATCCAGCTATAGATGTGCTATCCGCTTTGTGTATGTGGGCAGAGGGAAGATCCAGAACATTACCTATTCACATGCACCATAACAGCAAATCTGCACCTAACAAGACCAAGATGTGAATCCGTATCTCAGATGCGCACTCAATAATAACCACATGAGGAAGCGCATATCCAAACTAATGAACACTCTGGCATCAAAGGGTCTAGAACTGTGCAACACAGAGTGATCCTCCAACTCACTCATTAAAGAATAACCTCCAATGATTAATGTTCGAAACTTTAACTGATACAGCAAATAATGAAAACATTTCAAAATAGTTCAAATCGTCATATAAATGGTAAGAAGCACTTAAACACACCAGCTAGTCAACGAACTTATATGAGTAATTCAATTATTCCAAAAATTCAATGTGCTCATCAACAACCAAATTAAACACATAGATTGAATCTACAAACAATGAACGACTAGGTATGATGAACATGCAATAGCAGCCTGGCATAAGACAGTGACTCCGCCAGCAGTGGCAGAGCTTGTGATGTCGCTTGCTCTAGACAACAGAAGCACCTCTACACCAAAACGGCACCGTGGGTCCCAGGAAGGCTTTGCTAATCTGGATAGCTAGCGTAAGGGGCCTGTACCTACTTATCCAGGGTAAATAATAGGTGGCCCCCTACACTTATACCTAACCTAACCTATCCAGCTATATCTCAAAAGCACGAAAATTCCTCCCAATATCAACAAAGTAATTATGTCAAGTATTATAACACGTCAAGTTTGTATAAGTATTGTATTATGTCAAGTATTATATCATATCAAGTATGTATTAAGTATTATATTATGTCAAGTATGTATTAAGTACTGTATTATGTCAAGTATTATATACATGTATGGTGTGTATTAAGTATTGTATTATGTCAAGTATTAGCAAGCATTATGTCAAGTATTATGTACAGTATTGTGTCAAGTATTATTTACAGCTTCAGAGAATGGTGGACACTAAACCGATTAACCACAATGATAGAGGAATGGTGCCCAAGTCCCCCGTCAATCACTCACTCACAATATCAACCTATTAAATAAGAATGCTTTCATTTTAACTTATAGAAATTACAAACCAGTATTTGATGAAACCACACAAACTTTATTTCGAGACGAAACCTGTACTCAGAAAAATCGGTTTTCATTTTAGTTAGATAAACCTCAGGTTATTTTGAAAATGTAATATTCGTAATTATAATAGAAAAATAAATTAAGAACTCAACAAATAAACAAGATAAAAAAAGCATTAGGTAACTTCTCAAATACGTGAAACAGATTTATACGCAAACAGGCAGGCAAACACTTAAGCAATTCCTAAAATACACCACATTTCCTTCCAATCTTCCAAATATCTTAGACGTCATAAAGCACGATGTTCCAAAAATATTCAAGCAGTGAAGGCTTTTATTTCCACTTCACCAGCAGTACAAGTAGAGCAAAAAGCCGGTAAATAGTGTCAAATTATACCAAGTGCGCGAAAATCTAGTCAAAAACCGACCGATAAATCCAAACTAAGCGAGAAAAAGAAATCCAGAATATATATATGCACAAAAGGCAAATAAAAGTAAAAAAACTATATATAAATAAAACGGAGCTAGAAAAAAGAACCCAAACAGACTCCCAGGCAACACTCAATCGGTCACGGAAAAGTCGTTTATTTACATAGACTTTTCAAAAAAGAAAAAGAAAATTTATCCTCCTCTCTTACACATTTTAAGAGCGAAACGAAAAGAACGCTGAAAGAAAAATTACTTGTTTAGTCACTACCATCTATTGGAAAGTAAAATCGAGGTAGCCGGAGGAAAGGGTCTCTAAAATAGACAGGTCCCCTCTTAAATATTCAGTTTGCTTCACCGATTCGCTTTCAAAATACCAAAGGGGCGCCTTCCCTTACTGAAAACAGTAAAAAGCATACCTACGTCAACTACTGAAGATGTTTTACTTTATACGCTAAAGGAGTGTGTATAATGGAACCTTTCTCATGGAACCATCTCTGAAAGTGGCTAGTCCATCTTTAACATAATTAAATAAGGGCAGTGAATATCAAAGATAGTCATATTCTCCACGGCCACCAATATTTCCATTAAAAAATTGTTTAGATGCTATGAAGAAATATGTTATATAATACGAAAGCACTCTCATGGCGTCTTCTATTTCTGAAAACGACTAGTACGCCTTGTAACACAAGGGAGCTGGACATCATCGATGGAGTCTCCTGGAAATATTTTTAGTATCATAGTAGAAGGCTCAACAAGTTGTAGCAGTTCGAGCTGATAGGCTTCAGCCACAATACGTGGGTGTGCTCAACATTATCTCTAGCCTGTTTCTTCGGCAAACTTCTGATTGTAAAACGCATCCCTATTGAAGTGCCGTTAATAAGAATAAAAAAATTACTAAGATTATAATTAGTCAGTTCTCACACTGGACATGGTGCAAGATTTTGAACAAGTTTGTGAATTTTCAGATAAATTATCACCATCAAATTGTTTCCACTTAAAATATTGCAACAATATTAATACCTACGCAGTACGGGAAGTTGTATTAAAACCAGATAATGCCGTGATGGGTACTAGATTCCTTCCTCAGCGTCACTGCTGCTGTCGCCAGAAAGAAATACAGCCAACAGAAGGGAAACATAGAGAAGAAATACATATAGAGATACCATAGAGAAGAAATACATACATATATTACGTAATCTTTGTCGAAATAAGCTAGATAAAAAAGCAATTGGATTGGCGATTTGATATTTACTATAAACCACATTACCGTAGCTTGAGAACAACGAATACCTGATTCCCAGCTACTTCATTTGATTGCCGATTCACTGCAGTCCATGTCTCACTCATGTTGTTGTATGCATGGTGCTCAACAACACTACTGTTCTAAATTCTGCCACGTATCAACACTTCCTACTTCATCCGAATGCCACAAAAACATGGATATGCCGTGATTAAATGAGCCACGCACACCCTATTGCTAGCAATTGTTCATATTCCGTATTGTAGCATCATGCAAGGTTCTGATCGTAGAAACAACCACCCTGTTGTCAAACGTAGTCCTACATGCAATAACGTCAAATACAAATTGATGAAATGAGCTATCAGTTTAACTTTTTCAGCGGCGAAAATTCTAAGAAAGGGCGTATGAAAAGACATGGGGCGCAATAAATAGCACACATAGCACAATAAGCTTCAGCTAAAAAAAAATTGCTTAGTCTTCCAACTGATTCATAGGTCCTTAGTTCTCTGGGCCCACTAGCAACCGCGCGGTAAAGTCGCTAAACACTGGTAAACGGCGCAAACGGATTGGCTGCATGGCCGTTTTCGTGGTTTTCCCTATGTGTAACGTGGGCGAGCCAGTTTCACCCAGAAAGTCCTCCACTAAGGCATTGTTCCTTCGAGTACTTTGCCATAATCAAACAACCTAAACCAAATCAAACGTTAGCTCCCCGACCCGTATTTATACCCTGCAACATGGGCTCTGGAAACTTCTGGAACATTCAGTCGTAGGGCTTCGAAAATGTGTTTTTGCGAGTCTTCCAGAAAGTTTTCAAACTGGCGAGGGATTGCCAAATGTCGTCAACTCGAGGACAAAAATTGTCAACCCTTTTAAGAACGAAACTGCTTATATCACACCTTCTAATCAAGCTATTTTTACCATTCCAAAGCCTTTGCACTCGCAATTAAAAGATCTACAATTGTATGCCGTAAATGAACACTTAAATACAAGACGTGTGGCCACAAATTAGATTGAACCCAAAATATTATATATAAACTATAAAAACAATAAATAAATAAAACAACACAAAATATCTACAACAATACAGAAAAACACAAAATACAATCAAAAAGAATTCAAATATTTAGAAAAATATGCAAAATTCCATTTCAAATTCTCTTCGTGCTGCAGCTGTAGCTTTGTTCCATCTTTGGATGACATCTGCATTAAGTAATCGTTTAATGACATGGTTGCCTGTATAATCATCTGTTTTATAAGAAACTTTGAATTCTCCATTGTGTCCGCTTTGCGGTCTAGACACTAGACAGTCAATATGCGAAGAATATTTAAACACATGCTCTCTACTTTATGGTTTTCCTTTTGTAACACAGAAATATCGGACAGCAAGACGGCTGAGGCTTAGGTACTAAGATCCACAGATTTGTAAATAAATAAATATACAGCAGTTATACAAAATAATAAAAACTCTAAGTAAAAAAAAAAAAAAAAAAAAAAAAAAAAAAAAAAAAACTAATTTTCCGTGTTTCGATTACAGAGTAACAGGCGTAAGTAGCCATCATAAATTTTCATTATTTTAAGTTTTATTATTATTTTTATTATTATGATATTATTTTAGGTTTATTCGTAAAAACAAATTTTGTTTGCTACTAACATTCATTGACTTGAGTATGTTCCAGAGAGCTCAGATTGTTGGTTCCCAGTTCGTTGGTGCATCTCTAACCTCAGTTATAAAATTGTTGGGGATATCGAGAGATACTGTACCTAAAGTTTCAACAACACGCAGTGATCTTAACAAAACATCATTTGAGAAATACATTTGTGGGAAGAAAACGAAACTTACAAAGAAAGCAAGAAGGACGGTAAAGAGGACTGCTACGTCAAAGAGAAAAACAGTTGCCAAAAAAGTGATTGCTAAGCTTAATGCGCATTTAGAGAAGTCAGTTTTGAAACACACATTACGAAAGGAACCGTCTAAGCAGAATATTTGTGGCAAAGCTGCTATCACAAAATCTCTAGTTTCACAAATAAATGCAAAACAAAGATTTACAGTGGAGCCACAAACATAAAACACAGAATGCGCTTCTCACTATTTCCTACTTTAGGACAAGCTTATGGACACAAGAATACCAGCAGAAGTTTGCGATATAGAATGTCTGCTTTCTTCAGTAACACATGGTGGTTGGTTAAGTTATGTTTTGAGTAGGTTTACTCTTATTTTCAGCAGGTATATTCATATTCATTACTTTATAAGAAAAAAATAAATATCCTTGTCTCCCAATTTTCCATGGCCAGCACGATTATCAAGCTTAAATATTACCGAAACACTATGATCTTTGATCGAAAATAATGTAAGATCCTGTTTTGTTTGTCAGCATCTCTCAAAGAAATGGAGCAGTTTTGGATGAAAGAATGGTATAAAATACACATCACAACCGTTCAGAATTTACAATGCCCCTATTCCGTAAAGATTCCAAGCAGTTTTTGTTATTTCTATCACACTGGATAACCTACTTATTTTGGACAATTAAAGTTCCTAAATATGAACCATATATTCGAAAACTTCATTAACAAATTTCGAAAGCATTTTAAAATTTATTTGGTTCAATACAGCGAGTTAAATTTGCTAGTCTTAGTGCACCAATTTAATGTACACACATCATATACCTTATATCTTTTATGCAGTACTGGAGGATTCAAAACGTCCCTGCCCCCTTCACCGCATTTTAATGTCCCTACGTGTTTAATTTTCACATAAAAAGTTATGGGATAACGCGCGTAAGTGAATGTCTCTCTCGTGGGATGAGATCTGTTATTTAAAATCAAAAACACAGTTTAATGAGCCTTTAATAAAAGTTCAAGGACTACTAATTATGTATTTTTATATTTAAAAGCATTGGAATGATATGGAAGCCTGCCGAAGATGAATGAGTGGCGTCTTTGTAATCTGATTATAGTGTTTTCATTTTGTTACGAGTTTGAATGAAATTATTCATAAAATTGTAGTATCATTTTTCTTGCATAATGTAACATGAAGATCTAAAGAGGCGGTGCATAGCCGGGAAAAGTAAGAATATAGGAGCAAGTCTATTTTACATTGAGTAAATGGCTATCGCTAACGTGGCGACCATTGGGTCTGTCTCCTGTTCAACTGTAATCGGCATTGTAATTGAATAACTGTAATTCATCTATATATGCAACTACAACCATATCCGGTACTCTATGCCTCGAGAAGTACAAGAGATTTATCGGTGGGCGGGTGAAAACTATACGAGATCAAAAACAGCGTCTGCTCTCAGCTGTTAGTTCTTCAGAGTCGACTTCGAAGTATCGAGATTATCTCCGTGTGAACTTCGCTCTTTAGATGCGAAAACTAAATATACGTCTTTATTAACCAAAAGCATGCCAGAGATATTTAGATGCGCAAACTGGAGCTAATTCTACACCGGAGCTTATCCTACACGCGACAACAAATAAAGAATAAAGTAACGCCGTAGACAGGAATGCTTATCGTAGAACAACGACTATAAATGCGGCCTTCAGGAGGCGAAACACGCTCTGACTAAAACAACCTCAAACCCTCACTCTAAGACACGCGAGCTAATTTGCATTCTGGCAGGGAACTGGAAAGAGAGAAGTGACAGTATAGATTCGTAACATAAAATAATTGCTAAATTGACATAAATACCTTACACAATATATAAATATTTTGAGCTCGCTTCGTCTCAGCAATATACTGCACATGTTACTTATTTAAATGTATCGATAACGTTTAAACATGCACGATTTGAAATATGGTTTAATACCACACAAGCATCTTCTTTCTAGCACAGATATTTTTCGCTCGATTTCAATGGACGGAGACAGTCTCAAAAACCGCAGCAAGCATATACACGAAAGAGTGAGCTAAAGCATGATTTTTAAACTCCTAAGAATTCAAATTCCAGAATTTCAACAAAGTGGGGATTTATAAAACTCCCCTAAAGCACACACAAATAACACCAAACAGGAAAGATGCACACCGTAGACCACCTCGGGAAATGTTACAATTTACCGTAAGCAATATATTTCTTTTTTATCTATAATACTCGCACTAACAGGCATTCAATCATACTAAACAGTCTTTTCTTAACTTAGAAAAACACAGTTATCATGCTATCATCATTGGCTCAATTCTTTCCCTTCAAACTGTACGCCTGAAACAGGTGTTAAAGCGAACAACAAATCCTGTCCCATAGACTGTCACGTATGAAATCGACAAATAACGTGCAGAGAGAGTAGAAGAACGATAACTCAGGGGAAAAAAAGAAGAAGGAAATTCACTGCTGCTATACATCGAGGAAACGCATTTTCATAAAATGTATATTCCACAAGAGATTTCAGCCTGCAGCCAAGATTTCAGCAACCGCTTGGAATAAGTATATAAATCGAATAAAACGGCACTTCTCTGCATTTTGCGGAGACGCTGGGGCGAGAAAGAACGAAGAAATAATTTTTTCGACGCGGAAGATGCAGGGAAGAAAAATATGTTTTATTCGCTGCCAACATATATACTTTCGCAAAAAAGTATAAATAAAAACTAGTGCGACAGGCACGTAAGGGGGGGGGGAGAACGAGTTTACATTTCAAAAGAGTAAGAAATCGAGCCCACGAAAGCGATCTATGTCGGTAAACAGATATAAGAGTGGCAGAAGAAATGGAAGGCGAGAAAAACGGGGAAGGAGGGAGAAAATATGCAACAGAGTACTTGAAATCGTGGGAAAATTCTATTTTCTGGCTATCTATGTTATCTTGAATTTTTACGCCGCTTTTTACTTCCTTGTACAAAGTAAAAAGGAAGTATTGTAATCGTGAAAAATTTCGGGTATCAAATTTCAACGAAAATATCCATTTTGACCGCTATCGAATATAACTTTTTTGCGTGACAACTGTATGTAAGGACAGAATAAAGGACTCCTTTTCCTCCAAAAAAATTATAAAACTGATTTAAAATGGATTTTGAAGAGATTTTTTTCGTGTACTTACGTACGTGCGTATCTCGCATAACTCAAAAACGAGTTGCTTCAGAATCTTGAAATTTTGTATATAGGACTGCTATAACATGCAGATGTGCATCGCCTATTTTGGTTGCATCGGCCGCACCAAAAGTATATATATATATCCACTCTGTTACTCAGCTCAGTGAGCTCAGTTTTTTTATTCTTATATGTTTGTAAATTGTGCATTTTTTGCTTTAAAAATTATTGAATTATGTTGTCCTTATCTTCTGGTTAAACATTGCATAGTTTGAAAGATAAATCAAAGAAGACAGAAGACTTTACGGAATTTCGAATGACAACATTTGAGAGATGCCAATTTCCTTAGCGGCGAGGATGATTATTATCTCTACATATAATAAAACAAAGAGTCTGCGTGTGTGTGTGTCTTTCGTTCGTGTTGCGAGTAAGCTAATAGACCCAGGGCCACGAAATTTGGTACATAGGTGTATCTACACAAGAGCCAGTGCACCTCGAAGCGATTTTTTCGAAATTCGAATTAGAATTTTTTTTTTATTTTATGTTTTGTGACCAAATCTCGTCATTTTGAGACATAATGGGCTACAGGAAAGCGAGATTTCACTCTATACATTTCATTTTTACATCGTCGTGAAGCGTAGACACTTAGCTATTTTACGAATCTCTACATATAATAAAACAAAGAGTCTGTGTGTGTGTGTGTGTATGTGTGTGTGTGTGTGTCTTTCGTTCGTGTTGCGAGTAAGCTAATAGACCCAGGGCCACGAAATTTGGTACATAGGTGTATCTACACAAGAGCCAGTGCACCTCGAAGCGATTTTGTAAACTATTAACCCTATAGTTTGAATTATAATACCTAAAAACAATACAATAGCTGCAAAATGACTGCAAAACATCAGATTAGCTTCGATTTGACTTACAATAGTATTGCTTAGTAAGATTCTGATTCAATTTCACGTTTTATTCAAGCAAATATGAATTTGGATCTAATATCACCATGAAAAAAAACTACTTTGAATAAATTCTGAATAAATTTTCGATTTGCTTTCGTTTTCTACTTAAGTCCTTGTCTTGCAACTTATTTTAAAGAAAGTTACCTTTCATGAAATTATACCTTAATTCTGCTATTTACATGAACAGAATTATTTACGTAGTTATTTTCTAATTTGTCCTTACAATTTTGGGGGGATAAGTAAAGGCTCTAAATCCAGAAGTGGATGTAAGACGTCGAAGCAGTATTTAGAGCAAAGAACGCCTGCCAGCAAACTTCGACATTTCTGTTCATAAATCATTGTGAATCCTCTTTAACACAACAAAGCAAAGTTGCAAATGATTTTGGTGTTCTGTGGACAGGGTCATCTTAGAGATATGATGATCAGTACCGATGTTTAGTTAGGTTCTTAAAATACTTGCCATTTTCAAAAGTGGTCGTCTTGGAGAGATGATGTTCAGTACCTACGTTTAATTAACTCTAAATATACTGGTGGTCAAATTAAAAAAAAACTGGTCATCTTAGGAAAATAGCAGATAAAATGCGGTCACTGCACTAAACGATTTTGTTCCACCTATTACAACTAACAATATAATATGCAATGTTTTTCCGTACTATCAGAACGGTATGGTTTCATAAGACTTTCTCGCCATTTAAATTTTTTTAAGCCAATCTTTATATAGTTTCTCCAGCTAAAAAGAAAACACTTCGAGTCGATTTTCTTCTCTAACACATCCCAATACTTTGCATAAGATTTAATACTTTACTTTCATTTGCACATGATCAGCAAGACTTCGGAAACTTACCAAAGGCAATGAGCGGCGCAGACGCAATACACCCAAAGGAACTAAAGATCGCAGAAAGTCATTTTAATAAAACGCTTATACAATTTACCGAGGCGCGAATTATCGAAGATCATTCATCAATGATGTTTCCAGCAGTCGCCTTCCATTGTTTCATCAGTGTATTTTCATTCAGCGAATATTTCTCAGCCCCTTTCTTTTTGTTGTCTCGGCCAGTGAGTATGAATACGAAGTCCATTTCATTAGCTTTCTTGCAGTGATCGATTACTGTTTGTTAGCCAGACTATGATGGATAAGCTTAGGAAAAAATTTATGCAAAAAAACTGCTTTGCTCTTGATGAAAGCAGCCACAAAACGGTCTGGACGGTTGCGTTCACCAGAGATTAAAATTTTACAACCGAATGATTTCGAAGCAAAGTAGCTAAAAAAAATAAATAAAAAGGAAACAAACATTGTATGGTAATGACAACATACATGTAACGGTAGAAACTACTTACACGTCTGGCTTTCCGTGGCAGAAATGAAGGATCGAAATTTTATCGAAAACATCAGCAGTTCGTAGTATTCTGCTTTTCTTGATCGATATAAATCTATGAATGATGAACTATATATCATGACGAAAAATCGGAGTAGAGAAAACTTGTTTTAAATGATTCGTAGCAGAGAAATTATCGACGATAAATAATATATGAAGGAGAATATAGTACCAGAAAAAGTAAAAACGCACTGTTTTTTTAATCAGCAAAAAATTAACTTTATCAGCAAAATTAATAATAATAATAATAGTTTAAACTTTCAAGGTCGAAATGTAATAATAAATTTAAAATGAGGATGATACAATAAATGCATCATAAAAAAGAATTAAGCACAGGCCTTTCTGAATTTCAGTGCACAAAACTACATATATAATGTTACTTTCAGTTATTTACATGATATTTTCTTGATCACGATTTTTATTCGAGCACGCAAGTCTCAAAGTTTAAAATGATCTACCCTGCTCCCGATTCTAGGCGATCACTCCATTTCAGTTCATAACCTTCATTTAGTGTGTAATAGTTATATTCAAAGGTTTCAACTGCTTCAATATCATTTTGGAGATATTATTACAGCGTAACTGCTTTTATGCGTTCGTTAATTTCGGCAACACACTTTTCACACTCAGCCTACGGATTCTATTGGGTTGTTCGGAAAGTAATTTCGTTTTTTCCCAACAGACAGATTAATTGTATTTTTCAAAGCCAACTTCACACTTAAGCCGTATAATCATTATATATTTTGACAGCTGATATAGCAAGGCTTGTTGCGAAAACCTTCGCTTGATTCTACGTAGTAGCTTTTGGTTGGTGCCCTTTCAAGTATGGGAAGTTAAAAGCAGTCTTTTCGGCAAATATTACCTTTTTACTATCGAAAGCGTAAAAATGCTGTTCAAGCAAGAAAAAAACTGATCCGATGTGCCTGAAGAAGATGTATTGACAAAATGCCAGTGCCAAAACTGGTTTTCATAATTTCATTCCGGCAATTTTGATCTTAATGATGCACCATGTTCTAGAAGGCCAGTTGAAGCTGATGGAGAGTTTAAGAACATGAGGAACCCATATGTCGAGCTTTTGGATTAAACCTAGGCGTTTCAAATGACTATGAACGGTCGAATTCGATAAATTTAATCTCTCGGCGATCTCACGAGTCGTTATTCGCCGGTTTGCGTCAATTAATGCCTTTATTGTGTCTTCATCAGTTTCAACTGGCCTTCCAGAACGTGGTGCATCTTCAAGATCAAAACTGCCGGATCGAAACTTTGATACCAGTTTTGTCATTGGCTTTCAGTACATCTTCTCCATACACATCAGATAATTTTTGTCTTGCTTGAACAGCATTTTAACCTTTTCGATAGTAAAAAAATAAAATATGCCGAAAATGCTGCTTTTCAATTTCCATGTTTGAAAGAGCACCAAACAAAAACTACTGCGTAGAATCAATCGAACTTTTTTCACAAACAAGCCTTCCTATATCAGTTGTCAAAATATATAATAATTATGCACTTAAAAGTATGAAGTTGACTGAAAAAATACAATTAAGCCTTCTGTTAGGGAAAAAACGAAATTACTTTCCGAACAACTTAATAGTTATACAATGAGTTGGTGACTGCAGTTAGAAGTGCAAATTAGAAGTGCGTAAATATTTAAGGATTTAGAGGAATACATCAAGTCATTTTAAGTCATTGCCGAGGAACGCACTCGTCATTGTTTGCAGAGTTTTCTTTAAATTATTTCTGTCCTTTCATTTCTACTGCTTCATTTCAGTTCAACCAAAAGATGCAAGTCTGAGTGTAAAGTATCTAAAGTTTGCATTTACTCAGAGCAAAATCACAATAAGTACAAAGAAAGAACTAATGAATACCTGAACTGTTCTTCATGACTGTGACCAGATCTTATGGCTTGCGTTTCCCAGCAGATGGTAAGTTGGTAGTGGCCTTAGCTTGTTATTTGAGCCTTTGACAAGGTAAGATTTGGTTGTGTGAAAGCCAGGTAATTTCTAACTTCCCTTTATGTTAACTCCTGCAAATAGCGGTGGATAAAATTTTGTAATTTTTAGTTTGCAACCTACAATTTGGTCATTCTACCTGTAACATTTCTCACAAATTTCGATTGCCACATGCAAAAATGAGTGATATACTAGTGAAATGGAAATGACAGAGGGTTTGACGACTAGGGGAGACATTCCCAATCACGGAAATGGAACGTCTGGTCGACGTTGGAGTTTCTGGTTGGGACCAACAAATAGCGATAGTTAGTTTTTCTGATATGTCGTGAACTTAAACTAGCAGATCTTACTAGCAATTGTAGCTACTGGCTTCAAGAAGTTACGCCAGCTGTTGTACCAACAGTAGAAATTGTATACATTAAAATTCTTCAGGCAAGCTACAACATACAAGCTGATGATCATTGAATGAAACGTTGCCTACCGACTGAATTGTGTGTAAAGCACGTCACCCATGTAACTAGAAAAATGGAAGAACATTTTATAAAATAAAGAATTACGCTATGCTCTTGGCAGAAAAAAGCTACTTACCGGAGTGTATTATCTCCACTGTTGACGAATGGTGGAAAATAAAAATTGTAGACTTTTTTAAATTTGGTTTGGCTTCCAGATTTTGCGCCATAATCCTCAACACCAATTGCATACATTAAAATTCTTCAAGCAAGTTGCAACATACAAGCCGGTGATCATTGAATGAAATGCTGCCTAGCGACTGAATTGTGTGTAAAGCACGTCACCATTGTAACTAGAAAATTGGAAGAACATTTTATGAAATGAAGAATTGCGCTATGCGCTTGGCTGAAGAAAGCTAGTTGCTGGAGTGATTTATCTCCACTCTGGACGAATGGTGAAAAATAAAAATTGTAGACATTTTTAAGAGCTACAAAACAACACTGAAAAATTCCGTTCTTCCTACTCTGTAGCAAAAGTCTGAACTCACTTATTTCTCTTTTAGCATAACAGCGCTTCCATTCATGAAACAAAAATCGTAGCTAAGTGGTTAGAAGAAGCAAACAAACTCAATCATACGAGTCCAAACCCCGTTCTAAACTCATCTGAGGCTCATTTTCCCATTTTGTTTACATATGCTGTCCCAGAAGAAAAGAAAGAAAATTCAAGATAAATTAGTATTCAACGTTTAATTTGAGCAATGCACTGCATAAAGATGACTATGAACATATTCCCACAGTTTAAAATATATAAAAAAATCAGCTGAAAGTTTTTAGATATGAATCTTAAAAAATGTGACCGTAGGCAAAAATGCCCGTCCCTTTAAAGTTTTATGTTATTCAACCTCTTTGTTTTGTAACTTAATTTATTTTTTTAAATAAAGAAGTTTAATTATCTTAAATATGAGCTATTAGTGTGTTATATTCATGATAAAAATTAATTACAGAAGTTTTTTTTTTCCTTAGCAAATCAATAAAAATAATTTGTTCTTCCACTTCGTGTCAAGTCCGTTATCTTGAGATTATTTTACCCACAATTAGTTTGTAAATCTGCCTAAAAGGAGCAATACGTATTCAGTGACAAAGATACACTTGTCAAGCTTAGCTTGACTACTTTGAATATGTACTGTCCCCTTTAGGCAGATTTACAAACTAATTGTGGGTAAAATAATCTAAAGGTAACGGACTTGACATGAAGTGGAAGACAAATTATTTTTATTGATTTGCTAAATTTAAATCCAAAAAACTTTAACTGATTTTTTTATATTCTCAATTGTAGAAATATATTTATAGTCATCATTATGCAATGCATCGCTCAAATTAAACTTTAAATATTAATTTATCTCGAATTTTCTTTCTTCTCTTCTGGAACAGCAAATGTAAGCAAAATTTGAAAATGGATCCTTAACACCTTAGTGAGTTGGAAGTATCATACAGGAGGAATAAGGCAAAATACCTGCAAATACCTAAAAGAAGCAGCAGAGAATCTTCTCCAAAAGGCAGAGGCGCTATGATGGTGGTGAACAGTAAACTTACAATATACTGAAACTATTTAAGCTTCAGAAGATATTCTCACGAATCTGGTCATTTTGGGTAATATAATGTATGAACAAATATAATAAAATACATTATATTAGGTTTCCAAAAAATTAGTCCGGTAGTTTTCAGTGAGAAATAACGACCGAGTCATCCTGACACGATTGCCGACACCTGCTATTTGAATTTAACCTTTTCGCTCCAGGGGCACGAACTTTTTTGGATACCTGATAATACGTCCTAAAAACGATTTGATACATATACATTACGGATCAAAATTTAACAAAAGTTTCAGAAAATATTACTGGACGTATTCAGAAAACATTATAACACCCTGACAAACAAAAGTGACAGATTTTATCGTTTTGCTAATGCTCATTCCCCTTACCTGTTCCAAGAATTTTATTCAACTCACTCGCTTGGTTCGAAAATATACAAATAAGGGATCAAATATAATAAGAACATTATATGGCGCGCAATTTTAATGAATCGATTTAAATATACTTATTAACGAATTCATTTTACACAATGCATTAATCTCAAACCTGAAAGAAAGCTCCTTATACTCTTATTTTGATGGTCTGTAAAATTTATTTTAATTAACACGCTACTTCTTATGTCGAATATTTCCTGCACTTTTCGTTTATGCATACTCCCCCAGAAAACGTAAATCAAGTGAATTTTAATAAAGAGTGAGAATTCAAGTTTTGACAGAGGGCTGACAACCTCTGCCTGCTGTGTTGAAATACCTTAATTACCTGTCTTTAACGTTAAACTATGAGCTGATGAATTAGTCTTGAAATTACGTTAGTAGTTGCAAAGTTTTATGCATCGTTCGAAGCACTAAAAGTGCAACTCATAAGAAATGTAAGAAACAACTAAGGCCTTGTATGCCCGTATAAGGCTTGTACCCCCGTATATGTTTCACTACGACTTCACAAGCACTGTCGGGACGAATTCAAATTCGGTTGGTCTACAAGACTTTAGGTCGAATGTTATCTCGATCGAGAGTAGTCAGTCACAAGGTAAGAATAGCGGAACGGGAGGAATTCAATAATTCGTCTTAAAGTTACATTCTTAATAAAATTTAAAATAAATTTTTGTTATGCTATTACCTCACGCGAATGCCTTTTGCAGCCACTTAAGTATGACAATTGCGGGTGAATGTCTGAAGAGATTATTTTAAATATCAAACCTCTGAAATATTCTTTAGCAAACTAAAAGAGCGAAAGAAAAGAAGCAAGCATCAGAAATAATTATCCAGCAGATGAATATAGTTTCAACTGGTAAGCCAAATTGTAATTACACTTAGAACCTCGACAAACTAATTTTGTTTCAGAAAGAGTAAAGCTTGCGAGCTCCGAAGCACGTGTTCAATCTAAATTTCAATTACGAAATATACAAGGAGAAAAGGAAGTGGTTCCTTTCGCAAGAGATTGAGAGAAAGACACAGTCGGTTGTTCTAAACGTCACATCACGTGACAGCGCGACATTAGCCAGCAGCCTCTTTCCTACCATCTCGTTGAAGAAAGATGTAGAAGACCTTCCCTGCCGTATATATGCATGCGATGGCGTGATGGTCCGTCTTGCCCCTTTCTCTGGAGAGCTCTGATGCAACGTTGACTTTCGGACGTAATGTCACGATGTGGTCATCATGAATACAGTATCTGGGCGTGTATTGATTGAGTGGGACCTCTTTTATTTCCTACCGAGACCCACGCGAAGCCGGAGGAACTTTTGCTAATGGACTGGATGAGAGGCACTTTTCGCTTCCTTCGCATCCTGGCAGTCATTTGAGACCGACGCACGCGTCACGAAGCAAGCCGAGGCAAGAGGATGGGGCGTCAAAACACGAATCGGAAAGTATGAATAACAAGCTAATGGGAAGATTCACCGATTTTTATGAGACAAAGCATAAATTTCGAGGGAAAAAAATTCTGATAAGAATAAAAAAAAGAGCTTCAACATTCCATAAATCAAAACAGCATTTGAAACTCAAAATAAGCATTCATTATTACTTTAATTACCTATAAGTCTAGAAACACGGCTTTGTGTTGATTCACTTTAAATGCCGTCCATCGTAAATGCGTTGTTTCATTTTTCATTTGAGTCTGCCGTCGTTCGACAAAATGCATATTCGCCTTTCAGATTTAATCTGGTTGTTGTTGATTAATATATTAAGTTATTTAAAAGTAATAGATGCACTTCTTATGAATATTAATTTTTTACTTTTCAATGCAATTGATTTTCAAGTATAAAGAAGGTACACATTGTTCAACGTTACTTTAAGTATATTTTCATCTAGTATCCGATAAAATATTTCGCTATTCTACCTGGGCTATCTCTGTTGATAATCTATATTGATAAACCATATTAAACTTACAAACAGCCCTTTTAGGCGACCGCTAAAATCTGAATCTTCCCTTTTTTTCCTCCTATCGTCTTCCTCTTTTCTTTTTTTAATATTACAGTACTGGTTTTAAATTTTTTGTAAGCTAAACGGCAGAGGCTTTTAGACACTTACCGAAATCTGCATTCTTCAACGTGGAAATGGGAACTTATACGACCAGATTCAAACCAGAATATTTCATGTTATCAATCTAATCATCTGTTTTGCTCTGGATTTTAAAAAAAATTATTATAATTATTTATAACGCTTAGAATCATAACAAACTAATTTAGTTAATAATATCTTATACAGCAATAAATATACGGCACTGAAAATCATTATAGTTTAAACAACCTTGTCAGCAGACAAATTACCTACTAAAAATTCATTTTTAAATATGGCAAAACAAATTACATTTTACATCTGGGGGAAAAAAGTATTACATAGTTTTTTTTTTTTTTTTTTTTTTGTAGAACAGTAAAATATTTCGCGTTTTGTGTTCAAAATTTTATTTCAGCAACATGAACAGTACTAAAATTATAGTATATCAGAAAAATTACAAAGTGGAAATGCAAATAAATACAGTTTCAAAATTTTAAAAAATGCAGCAAATATTCTCTATACTATGAGCACAAGTGTAAATATTATTCAATCCCCTTTTTAGAAATATAAAAATTCAATTTAGTTACTCACAGAGAGAATACAAAAATAATAATAATAACAATAACAAAATTATTTTTCACTTTATAGAAACATCAGATGTTATCAATTGACAACAAAAAAGAGTTTGTTACCATATTATTTAAACGAACATCTGTCTCAATGTTAGACTGGATGCGCAGCTGCCAATGACTTAATATTTTGTAATTATTTAGCAAGGATATTTGAAATTATATATTCGTGAATATTTTAAAATTTCACTATGTCCAGAATATATGCTATTCTTGTACGGCATTATTGCATTCCCTCACGCGTCCTCGCATGGTAAGTGCAGCTAAATAATTGGAAACATTCATTTCATGGTTCGAATCCTGGCATGATATAGTTAATCTCTTCGCCTCCTTTGCTTCAAAAAATGAAGCTCTCTCTACAATCATGCTCAAACTAAAACGTTGTGGACAAGCATTCCTGGCCACCAAAAGGCGTCAAACGCGCATTTAGTGTCGGTAGTAAAGATGGTTGGAGTGGAGATTGTTGCTCCTATTGCCTCTTATTACACCTAACAAATCTTACAGCACATGTTGTGTGGATTTGTAGTGATTTAGATGCATGTGTGCTGAGGCTTTTAAGTACAATTAATTAAGACGTACAAGTACAATCGGCTCAAGCATCTTATTTATTACGGAGAGACCATCACTGATCTGTAAGAGGTCAGGTCTACATGATTTTCTCAGGTTTGAGAAAAAAGACTACCTCCGCAATTTTCATATCTCGTGGGAAGTGTCTAACCATACGCCATGCTTTGAATAGAGAGAGAAGTAAGTCTATATATAAGAAATGTTTCTATGTATAACCTGTATAATTTCGTTATGTATCGCATCAGGCTCGAGCGCTTTCTTGCGCACCAGAGCCTGAATTATGGCAGTTAAACCTTCATGTGAAAGGACAAGTTCATTTATGGTAGAACAAGATCACTGTTTCGCATGGAATTCTCGTGCTCTGCATGTCATCATCCAGCACCGCGTTACCGGCGATAAAGTCTCATCCAGTATCTTCTTGCTCATCCTCTTGCTAGTGGTGTCCTGTAAACTGAAGGCTGTTGAGAACTGTGATGGACGAAACAACTTGTTGCAAGCAATCTTTTGCACCGCACTAAATTTCTTTTTAATGTTAATGCAATAATTTTGTCAAAATCTTTGTTTCGCTTTATTGGTCTGTTTATTATAAAGCGATCTAAAATTCCTACAGATGTTCATGTTCCAGCTACGAGTAGTAGGGTCTTTTTCTGCTTGGGCCGTACGCCTAAGTGCTCTTCTCGATACAGAATTTTGTGCTGGAGTCTTAGCTTTACTTTCTCTATATTATAAATTGCTTTAGCTGCAACAATTCGATTTTCAATGAGTGTTTTGTAAAGACAGTCTAACTGTAGTAAAATGTTCAAAGTCTTGAATTAACGCGGTAGTTACATTTTATAGGGCTTCTTTGAATTTTAAATGCCCTTCAAAACTCTTAATTCTTAGAGTTGTTCAAGGATTCCAAGTCACCAATGCTCCAGTTGTGAATATAAGTGGCCAAAGCAAGAGAAACTAGAGTGAGATCGGTCCGTCTTTTCCTCTTCTGGTATTAAAGGTTGGAGGGAAGTTGGGAGTATTAATGATGATTAAGCGATTTGCAGCTATGAAGTCTTGCCCCAGCGTTTCTCGGCCATTTTTGGAAATGGCACCGCACTGGGGACTTGTTGCATTAAAGCCACCTGCTATAAGTAAAAGCTTGGATTTTCTCATTACTTCTACATTCATTTCCTTTAGTTGACCATCAATGTTTCCACTTGCAGGAAGATACACCGACATTATCATAATCTGATTAACCATACAGTCCAGCGTTACTGTAACCGTAAGATCAGATCAGTTCTGTTTACAAAGACTGGAATAAATGATCCAATAAGCAATCACTACTAATCCTGTAATTGAAATAAATAGATTGCAAAAAGTGGGGAACCTAGAATATGTCCACTTCCATGGCAAGGTTTGAACAGAATTACTACTACGGCTCTAGAGCGCAGCATATATTGTACAGCGTCTAGTGTGGACGCTCTGACTTATTAGATATTACCCTAAAATAATCTGAACCCTTTTGAAATATTATCTTACATAATTTCGAGGATGTCTTAGAACCTGCAGTCAGTTCCGCGAGTTCTTGATGATATGAAGGGCAAATATTGGTGTTTGTACAGTGCTCTGTGACGAGATACTAGCAATTTTCCATGGTTTCAGCTACTCGATAACCAGATTTCCTAAATTAGGGTCAGGGGCGAGGGGGTTAAGTCAGTTGGGGGTTCTTGGCAGTAAGCATTTTGTGACCCTTAGGAAGTATTGACGTGCCTCAAACGACTCAAACGCAAACAATGTTGAAGTGTAATTAAAACAGAGGCTGTTCGCACATTTTTTAGACGATGTATATTGTATTCACAAAACTAAATTACATAAAATTCTTGTGTTTTAAATGTTCTATTTGACATCCCTTATTCTGAACTATCTTTCGACACCGCAATTTCCAGGATAATAATACCTTTTGAAGTGTCAGAAGAGGTATTCTATCCCATTCCTCCCGAACAGCTTTCCAGAGACCTGTTAGGGTTTTGGGACAACGTTTGGATAATGCAGTTTTTAAAAGTCCGAAAGCACAAAAATCCATAGGTGACACATCGGGAGATTTAGTAGGGATATCAGTGAAGGGATGGCCTTGATACCAGTTTTTTGTTCCATTTCTTTTAGGAAATTTACAGTGGATTTTGATGTGTGACTGCTAGCTTTGTCCTGATGGAGTCTCACAGATTGATGGCACTGTGGGTAAAGCGATGGTATTTCATTCAGAAAAATTGGCGATAAAATATGTTCCTGATAGTATTTGGAGTTAATCTTGACATTTTTTTGCACTCTCTTTATTTTTAACTTGCCATTATAAGAAAAACCAGCAACAATCATGAATCCCTTAGAAAAACTTTCTTTCGATTCTTTGAACCATGTACTTAAATTTTTTTCTCCCCTTTTATGATAATAAATGGCTCTTTTTTTGTTACAATCATTTAAATACACCCATGCTTCATCTATTGTGACAATTGTTTTCCATTTTTCTTTGGATAAGTGTTTCTCATATAGAATTCTGCAGCGTGTCCTGCGTTGAGCGATATGCTTTGGAAGAAGACGATGCACATTGCGTTTTTTCGCTTTCTTAAGATTTAAATCAACGTTTATCATTTTGTTTACAGTGGACACCGAGCATTTTAATGATTTTGCAACTGTCCTTTGACTAGGGGGATTTTCTTTTAACATTAAACAACGTACCTTTGCAATAGTCGAAGATGTCCGTTTTTTCCTTGGATACTTGTTTGGAATTTTTGTCCCACTTGAGGCTCCAATTTGACGTTTTTTTCCTTTCTTGTTGATGATATTACCTATCGACGCTTTAGATATCACAAAACCATGACTCTCACATCGTTTTTGGATAACGGAGTATGCATATTTCTCTTCGGAAAGAGCGTAAATGTAGCCTTCGAACCACTGCTTTGTTAAATTCGCCATTTTGAATAAAAACAAAACTTTCAAGCCACAGACGATAATTTTGACTTTTAAAAACATAGTACAATTGCAATTACTTCTTTTGCAGCAAACGAAGTTTTATTACCGCTTACCCAAATCGTCTAAAAAATGTGCGAACAGCCTCTGCAATTAACTCCACATAATTACTTGTGGAGTTAATTATTTAACTTAAATATGAGATTAGTTTACTAAATTAAACTAATCTCATGTTTAAATTAAACAAACTAAAATTAAACTAATCTCATATTTAAATTAAACAAACTAAAATTAAACTAATCTCATATTCTACAACTTTATTCTATACAAAGTATTTATTATAAGTTAGTTTTCTTGCAATGTGAAACGTACAAGTTTATTAAAATATACAAATTAATATTTTTATAATTAGAAATGTTATCTCATACCTATGTTAGGCATAGAAAAAAAAATAACCAAATAAATAAAATATAATTCTGTAGGATTAATACAGATTAAAGTCGCATAATATGTTAACTAAGTAGGTTTTGCTAAGATTGTAAATTTTTAGTTATTCACTTGATTCAAATATAAATTGGCAAACCAAATGTTCTTTTCTCTTTGAAACAATGACATTCACTCTTGCTATTTAATAAAACCAAGTCCCTACTGCTAAAATATAATTAAAAAAGAAAGAAATACATAAACTAGTAATTACCAAATTTTTTCCACCGATTCCCAGAGGTTTAAAAAATCTTTTACACACTCATGTAAAAATATTTACTGTTACTTTCAATACCTAGTCGCCAGAACAATATTACAGTCGCATTGTTTTAACTGCATGTCTGAAATGTGTATTAAAATGCCTTTATATTCCAAAACTAACACATCTTGTACTTCGACTATGCATTACCACTCTCGTCTTCCCTAAAGTACTAGGAAACAACACTCAGAAATGATTGCTTAAGATCTTATTAGATAAAACAAAAGAGGGCTCCCACTGATCTTATTAAAATGCATGTTGGTATTTTCTGTACTTTTAGCTCTACAAAAATGAAGAAGTGAATACAGTCAGTATAATTTAATAAGATTAAAACTAACATTTAGTTAGAAAGTTGATTTTATTTATGTATGTGTCATAAAAAAGGATAAAATGGTAACTGAATTTTCTTCGAAAGCATTAAACATTTAATTTAAATGCATTTTCATCCAAAACCAAGAGAATTTCTTCCACATAAATAATTCACTTCTTTTACAAGCTACTTAAAAGCACTTAAGGAATTCTGAAAAGTTGTTCAAATTTGAATGAATGAATTTAATTGGTAAATATTGATACGGGTCTTGTCACAAAATTTCATCGTTAGGTTTTAATTTTGATGCAAGTGATAACATACATTTGGGAAACCACCCAGCCAGTATAGTGGTTAGTGACGCGGACTGCCGTACCGATGGGTCCAGGTTCGAATCCCGGAGAAGACATGGATGCTTGTAAGCATATAATGTCTGTGCGGCAAGTGGCCGCTCTGAAAACACGGTGAGCCAAAATTTCTCTCGAGAGGTTGGTGGCAAGGGAGATTTTTGTAGTAAAGGTACATAATGTATCTCCACCGAAGCATTATTTGTTTATTATCCTAACAGCAAAAAACATTAATAAATTTATTACAAAATATTACTAAGAAATTCTTTGGCAAAATTTACTCTATTGTCATGTGAAAGATGGCATGCGGCATAACTAGATAACAATTTTATTTTATTTTATTTATTATTCCGGGTTGGATTTTATCCAAAAAGATAATATTCAAAAGAATTATCGAGTCTTATCAATGAAGCTAAACTGAAGGAACGTATTGAACTGAGAGTTGAAAGATTTATTTTCTTGCAAAATAAGGTATTTTTCTAACTGTAATTAATCTATGTAATACGGGTAATTTTCCGTAATTCTGTTTCAATTGTAATTAAACTGAAATGCTGTCTCACTTGGGAAAGATATTCAAACATTATTATAAATGCTAATACTTGCTAATTTAGCAAATACGGTTTGGTTTATGTGATAACGGGAAAGCCTCGAGGGCTATCTGCCAAAGGGAAAGGATGCCTTCGTGGAGCACTTTGGAAGGGAAACTGGCTCGTATACATGCTACAAATGAGGAAATCCACGCAAACGTCTATGCAGGCAACCCGTTCGCCAGATTCGAACCTCCGGCCGAATTGCCAGTGTTCAGCGACTTTACCGCTCGAATGCTGGTGGGATTAACAAATACGGAACGTTTGAGAATAACAACAACAAAAAACATTGTAAGTTAAGAATCTGAGAGCTGAGGGACGTGGAATAGAGAAAATAATTTTAACAAGAAACCGATACAGTTTTAAAGGACGCATTGCAGTTCACTAACCCAGGACGTAGCCTTATTTAATTAATAAGCCATTAAATGCCTGGTTCGATTCATCTGACAAATTGAAGCAAAAAATATCATCGTTAAATTATTACAACAGCAATAAAAGGATCTGATTACCCTCCAGCGAGCACTTTTAAAAGACCGTCAAAACAAAATACACAGTTCGAGCTTTAAATACATCGCGGAAACAAGGGGGGAGAGAAGCACTTTCAATTCCGTTATAACTTATTAGAAAGAAATCGCGGTCGTAAACCAAGCAACGAATACACGTCCAGTTTAAATTAATCGTTGATTTACGCGTTTTGCCTTCCGGGGAAGAGGAGGTCATAAGGGGTGGTGTTACACGTTCCCAATAATAAGCAGAATCAAACGGAAGACAAAACCGCATTTAATAACGACGCCGCAGAAACATCCGGCCATGAAACTTAGATGGCGATGACGTGCATGCAAAATTTCGACCACGGCACGCACGAAACGATCTTCTTTGGCAGCTGCAGCGCACCGATAATAATGCCTTCGGAAAAGAGTAAAATTCCAAGTCCGGGATCAGAAACACAGTGTTAAACTACGTATTTCAATACACGTCAGCAAATCTTCTTTACCTCACAGACTAAATTGCGATGCAAAGCTGCCAAATGTTTCTATAAATACTGTAGTAACAGAACCAGGCGGATATTTGCAGTCGAAAAGGCCGAATGAATAAATTTACGTCGATAAAAGATAATGAATATTTCCGGCTGGAACTAAAATGTTCACAGAGATAAGTTACCAGCTTGAAGATTCTGCATACAGGTTTATTAAATTCTTGGTAATATTACAATTTCGAAGGTTCATATCTACACAGATTTCAAAAGCGGCAGAGCAGGAAAAACTGTATAAAATATCTGATGTGGACACCACATGGCTTCCTTGCACGGCCTATTAAATTATGCACATTTTTTGCTACACTTCATTTAAACTTGTTTTCTCCAATTTCATCAGAAATATATTTCTCATTCAATCAATTCATTTCTCACTTCGCGTCAAGGCAAAAATACATAAAACCTCAAAACATCTTCATTAAAAACTGTCAAATATGGAAAAACTTAAAACACGGAATGCAGTTAAAAACTAATTGCTCTAAAATTAGAGCTTCTAGGCCTAAACAATTAATTCGGCCAGCGGGCAGGAAGACAAAATATTCGGTGCACAAAATTGTTAACTTTCGATCTCACTGGGAAAAAGACACTGAAGTTGGTGCACATCTGATTTAATTTAATCCACTAAGAGTTTCAAATGGGAAAATTGGCGGCCTCGTTAGGCCTAGCGCTTTTTGTAAATTGTTCGTAATTCTATAACCATTGCATGTAAGTTACAGAATTATCAACAATGATAATTCTATAACTTATGCATGAAACTAAAGGCATAAAAAACTTAGCCCGGACATAAGAACAACATAATTCAATTACTTTTAAAATAAAATATACACAGTTTCACAAATTACCACCATTTAAGAATAAAAAAACTAAACTCACCGAACTGGTTGTGTGTGTGTGTGTATATATATATGTTTGGTGCGATCGATTGTAAAAAAAAAGAAATGGAGGTTTTGAGTTATGCAAGATACATACATACGTACATACAGACGTCATGACAAAAATCATTCCTGAGAGATTCATTGGGTAAGTTCTTCAGATAACCGTAAAAACCTCGAAGTTAGACTATTTTTAATTTTCCGGTTCTAAACGATAAACTTTTAGGAATATGGAAAGAAAAGATAACTGTTTTTAAATTTCAGTTTTCAACGGTTTACGCATGCACTAAAATTTTGAGCCTATGCCACAGATAATGATGAGGATGAAAGGTGGATGGAAAGATACTAGGAAGACGCAATTATTTATGGCCGGCTGAATATTTCTTTATTTTTCACATAAATTTCTTGGAATGCAAACCTCCAAACTCTATTATTTTAAAGCAAATTTTAATGTTTGGAACGCGTTTAGTGCTACAACAATTAACAGACTGGTTCAATATTTTCAACGACAAAGATTCTTTTGAGGAATAGTTCTGGGCAATCGCATAATTTTCCAGTTTTCGAATATTATTTGGCCTTCGCTATTGCCAACTTCAAATTTTACCCCTCTTGGGCTAATTTAAAGGAAACCTATAGGAACGAATCATACGACAAGTCAATATTCGATGAAGAGTTCAAGATTTAGGGCTCACAATTTTAGTAAAAGTAATGGAAAACACTTTGGATATATTAAGTCGAGTCGAAGCTAAAAATAGCATTCATTTACCAGATATTATATTTAAAACATATTACGTCTCATATGCTTAACTAACACAAACTGAGCTCGACTGAAGACCGTTTAAGAAGACTGTTTAGTGAATAATCACCAAGCCTTTGAAGTACCACAAAATCAATTAAAAGTATGGGGGACACCAGAGATGTACCATGGGTCAGCTGTTAATGCCTTTCCAAACTCACTCTTAAAAAAAATCCAGCTTTATTAGAATTTACAAAGTAATGTTAAGGAAATAGGCAACCGAAGCTTGATATTAAAATGATCTAGAGTTTCCCTATTATGGTACACTGCGCAATCCCACCGTACGCCTCACATTCAGTATTTATTAAAAATAATGATTTAGGGCCTAAGGAGCTTATAATATAGTCTCAATACAGCAAATTAAACTAAACATCTGTTTTGGTGTAACAAAAATAACAGATAAACATAATGAGATAACTATAATAAGTACTTGGAACCCAATATTATAATGAACTGTAATAATAATACTAAAGAGGTAAGTGCCCAGAGGGTCATTTCAGTTATAAAAGGTTATTACAGTTTATAAAGTTCACAGGTGGATTCATTTTGTACATATTCACAGAATGTAAAAGCTCACTAAATTTATGCAGCATGTTGACAAAGATATAGGCCGTAGGAAGAGTCGTTGCATAATTTTTTGAAACTTCGGATACTGATCTTTATCTTTAATTAAGAACCTTTGAAATGCCAGAAGACGTTTGAAGGGTTTTATGTGAATATCCTCAGTTAAGGGGCATCAGGAGAAGGCTGTAAAGGCCCCTTTATTAGCTCAAATGTAGTTCACAAACGGCACCAACTGGTGCTTACAAAAGCCAACATTTTTGGCTTAACTCAAAAAGTTGGCGTAAACAAGCATAATGGCAAGAACAGTTCAACGCCGCAAAAATTTAATCGCTAATCAAAGAACAACGTGGCCTTCAGGCAGGCAAAACACGCTTTGATTTCACCTTTCAAAACCTTCCCTTAAATGCTAACTTCTTTCTACCTCATTTGAATACACGCGCGCTGGTCAATTTGCATCCTGGCAAGAAAAGTGCGAGTTGAAAGTGGAACGATAGGAAAGCTGCTTAAACACAGATCGGCTTAAAATTTATGTTTGTGGCAATTTAGTTAATTTAAATTAACTAAATTGCCACAAACATAAATTTAAAGTGTTTCCATAAACTGCCTTTAATGTTAAGAATGGCAATAAATAATGCTCAAAGAAAAAATATAATTCATTATTTAAATTAGAACGTTAAAATATAAACCACCTTATAATTAATAATTGCATACTCTAAAATCGCTGGAATAACAATGCTGAAGTACTGCTTAACAAATTAAATGCAATTTTTCCCAAATATTAAACAAACAATACAAAAACTGAAGCGTTTATAAAAGAGAAATACTTACAACATGTATATTAAAGCATAACGCTTTTCTTCATTATTATTATGATATGAGAGAGGGAAATAAAAAATTTTTTGCCATTTGGAAGCCGTACTACTGTTATTTTTGGAATGTAAAATCTATACCTTACCTTATGCCAAAAATTCCCTCGAAAATCATGAAATTATTACAGAAAACTTATCTCCGCACACGTGGTTATTATCAGTTAAAAACTCGGTACAAACAATTGCAGTATTTAATTACAATAAAAATCGCCGAATGTAATTGAAGTAGACATTGGAATAACATCAGCATTTTAAACAAACATCACATTCATTGGGGTAAAAAATAGATTTTTCTACACTTCACGTAGGCGATTTGCAAAAGCTTATCTACGTTTTTAACATATCGTTTGTTTACACAAGATAATAAAAGCCGCAAAATGGAAATTAATGTAGGAGGGCAAGGAAAAATAAAATGAACAATAAAATAATAAACAAATAACAAAAAGAATTACGTAAGCATATTTTTTCCTTTTCTGCCAATGAATAAACGTGGCAATGAATATTCTATTAGAAAAGGTGATAAGCAGAATCGCGTAATCACAATTTTTCACAAAGCATAGCTCATTATCTTCAACTCACAATCAAAACCATTCCATGCATATTTATGCTGTGAGAAATGTCAGCAACGATATGCCTTTCAAGCCGAGAATATCGTGCAACTGGCACACACAAAGTTTTCTCGCTCAGTTGGAGTAATTAATGGCCCTCAGAGCGCACGGCCGTAAAATTTACCTGTTTAGTGATTCTCCGTGGGAGAGAGGCAATTGAAATACAGAACCATAAAGCATCACAGGCGTTAAAAAGAAATTGAAAATCGTCCTGAGCTTGTAGTAAAGCACTGCCGGATAAGTGGCGCCGTTGAGAATACGCGCTTTTAAGTACTTGTCGACAAACCATCAAAAAACCATCGGAAAAGATGGCACATACGTCGTATCAGCCAACCATTCTGGTTTGAGATTAAATATCAGAGAAAAATATATCACTATATCAGGATTTCCAAAAGGTTACCATCATTTTGAAATGACGTATTAAAGTTTTACAAAAAAATAAATAAATAAATAAATAAAAAATAACTAGGCACAGTTTAAAAAAAATCTGAAAGGTTTCAGATTTTAATTACGTCCAAAGGGACGTTTATTTAACATTTTGTGTGTTACCTTTATTTGTTAAATACCATGTTCTTCGCACTTAAACCATAAAATTCAGTTCAACAGCAATATCGCAAAATAATTTTAAATTGAGCATATCTTTAGAAATTTCGGTACACGCTCTCACGCGCTGGAGATAAAAATGTTTGTTTGTACAACGTTGGTATTGCTGGCTTTGAAATCTTTGAGTTTGTTAATGAAAAATTCGTTAAAGTTTTAGAGAATATTGTTACGAATTTCACATTTATTTGGCTATTTATTTAGAACTGTAATTAAAATTCCTTTTTATTTTCCCGTGCAACGCACGCAGACGATTTTTGAAGAGAAAGCTACGTCAAAAAAATAAATAAATAAATAAATAAATAAATAACCAACAAAGAAACATAAGCACTAAATTGAAAAGTGATACGCCGTTTCTTGTGAAACTACGCAAAACGCCCAAACGAAAGTAATAGTCCTTCGGGACTAAATCCCTTTGGACTAAAAAATCTGAAAAGGTTCAGATTTTAATGGTCGCCACCAAAAGGATTTGTTAAGAATTTTTATGCTGTCGCTGAGCTCGCAGTACACCAGTGTGCTGTTATACTCACTCCTAATAACTCTCTTTCTTTCTCTCTCTCTCTCTCTTTTTTTTTTTTTTTTTTTTTA
>KK112596.1:152880-171042 GCA_000611955.2 Stegodyphus mimosarum
TTTTCCTTTTTTTTTTTTTTTTTTGTTTCCTTCCCCAGTCAGTTCTCTGTTCATTATATCAATGTTCAGTTTTCTTACTAAGATGGCTTTACAAAACTTTTGTCTTTTTATTATTAACGTTAGCGTGTTTGCTTTATTTATTAAATATTGGCGTTACGTCGCATAAAATTCAATTTAACAGCAAAATCGCGAAATATTTTTAAAAAAATGTCTTTAGAATTTTCGATAACCAATCTCCCGCACTGGAGTAAAAAATATTTAATTCCTTACAATGTTGCCATTTCTGGCTTCGAAATCATTGAGTTTGTTAATCATAAATTCACTAAAGTTTACAAAATATGGCATAGATAATAAAACTAATTCGAAATTTAGAATTCAAAGTTCGGGCTTGCAGGTGTCGATGTTGGGGTGGAGGACAACGTTATTCAAAACTGAATGGCTCTAGGTACTGTTGTTTGTTCCTAGTGCGAGACACACGCATACATACACGCAGATTCTTCATTATTTACTTTCCTTAAAAGTAATATAGGGCGATGATATTTGGTGGCAACAATTTGAAGAGTGATTCGCCGCTTAAAGTTAACCGACGCAAAATACTATTTTGAGACTTAATAGCTCCTTTTGACTAATTCGCTTCTTTTTGACTTAATAGCTCCTCTCGTTATTTAATTTCGTTAAACATAACACAGGACGGTAATATTTGACAGCAACAATCTGAAACGTGATACGCCGTTAACAGTTATTCAACGCAAAATACCGTTTCGAAACTAATATATCATTTTTTTTTGGGGGGGGGGAAGGTTTCAGATTTTAAATTACGTCCAAAGAGGCATTTTTTAACGTTTTGTGTGACATTTATTTATTAAATATCATTTTCTTCACACTTAAGCCATAAAATTCAGTTCAACAGCAATATCGCAAAATAATTTTTAAATGAGTATATCTTTAGAATTTTCGACACACAGTTTCGCGAGCTTTAGATAAAAAGGTTTTTATTTCCCCCGTAGAGTGTTGCCATTGCTCGCTTTTAAATCGTTTAAGTTTGTTCGTCAAAAATTCGTAAAAGTTTTACAAAATATGAAATAGATAATAAAACAAATTCCAAATTCCAAATTTGGGCTTCCAGATGCGCATATTCGGATGGAAACGTACGTTATTCAAAAGTGGATGGCTCTGAGTACCGTTGTTTTATCTCATTTGCAGATATATACATACATTTATGCAGATTCTTCATTATTTAATTTCTTTAAATATAATACAGAGCTGCAATATTTGGTAGCAACAGTTTGAAAAGTGATTCAGACTTTTAAAGAAAACAATAGTCCTTCAGGGACAAAGCCCCTTTGGAATAATAAAAAAAAAAGATCCTTAGTTCTACCGTTGGATTTTCTACGCAAAATTAAGCAAGCGTTTTTTCTGCAGTGCGAACTTTAGGAATCTCAAATTCAGGAAGTAAAATGAGAAATAGATACACAGTTTTTGTTGGAAGGATACCTATGACATAATCAACAGTTGCTTTCATGAATATGATAATAATAAACAAAGAACCTTCACAAGATGAACACAAACTTCTTCATTCAGACAAACATAAAATTTAGTTCTTTACCCAAATAAATGTCATCGGGACAGTAGAAACAATTACATGCATAACCGTCCATCCCTAAGTGTGTTCTCTCGTGACTCCTAGCACTTAACAGACAAAGGAGGGGGGTAACGAAAACGAACGTGCCGAAACGTTGATTTAGCAGTTCGAACAATGCTTCTTTCAGAACAAATAGCTACTAGTTCCTCAGTTTCGCATGAAGTGCAGAAAAATACATATGAGATATGAAATTACATATACATTGAAGCATGATGTCAACTTACAAAGCAATGGAAAATGAAAAACATGGCCTGCTTTATCATCGCTTTTATTACATTTTAAACGCACTATTATACTTGTCAATTTTGATTAATTTTTTGTCTGTTTTAGGAAAGGTGTTGTAGATTTAAAACTTTATGCATGAAATTTATTTTTATAAATTTTCCATTTCTTTTTTGGAAAGGCGTTAGAAATTCTGAAAGTTTGGCGATTTACCGCCAAATACGTATTTAAAGCGCGTACTCTTTTTTGGAGAACATACAGGTTACCGTTAGTACTGACTCTCTTTATTACATAAAAAACGAGTTTCTCCTTTTCCGGAAATTTTTTTTTTTTTTTTTTTTTTTTTTTTTTGCGTATCGGCAGAATTGATCGCATTTCAGCATTTTGGTGATTTTAATATGAAATATTCTACACAAATTTTTATTTGGTGGTTTGAAAATTTCATGACGAATTAATAATAAATACAATAACATACTTTCCAACCTACGACACTCAAAAATCGGGAGATTTATTTTCAACGACAAAAAGATTTTTAAATGATAAAAATATATTTTTTAATAACAAATTAACTTCAAATCGTTACAAATTAATATCTGAAAGTTCAGTTACTAATTCTTAAATGCAAATAGTACATTCTGCATTAATAACTTTTTTGATCCTTTGTTTCCACAGAAAAAGTAACTTTTCGTTTTTTTTTTCGATAGAACTCATGTTGTCCTTGTGTTTTTGTGTACGAGCATGTTTGAGAACATCGGCCCTTCCACCGTGCGAAATCGGAAAATCATAATGACAAACGGTACACATCGCAAATGCATTACATTTTCTTGAGGAAATATGAGAAGAAAAGTTATCTGTATACGATTTTTGAAAAGTACCTGAGTATTTTACCATTTTCGCAGACATAACTAATATGAAATATCGTAATTTTTTAAACTATTTCTCGAAAGCAAGTACGTTTATACAGGTTAGCGACAAGATGAACGAAATAACAATCTTGATCTTGCTTTGTGCTCATTGGTTAATATGCGCCAGATGACACACAATAGCTAGCACTCGATGCTCATTGGAGAAATGGAACTTGCGTTTTCGGGCACGTGTTCTCCTTCACGAAGCAGAAACGAGCCATAATTTCTCACTGATGAAACTAATTTGGTTTTCTATACAGTCTAGAGAAAAAACAGGTGCTTTCAGACACCCCAAATCACTTTTTTGGAGCTACAAATAACGAAGTATTAAGTCAAGCTATATAAAGATCGTGAGAAATTTTAAGAATAAGAGAAAGTCGGGAGAAATACATTGTAAATCGGGTTGGCGGGAGAACGATCAGAAATCGGGAGTCTCCCGCCTAAATTGGGAGACTTGGCAACTCTGCAATAATATTGTTACGATGCCATTAAAATAACGATAATATATTTAAATTAAGTTTTTTAGAAACATATTTTGAAAATAAAACATTTTTAATTTCTCTTTGTCATGTTTTAAAATGTCTTAACTTTCATTCTGGCGACTTTCGAAGAATATCTTAATTGGTAAATATAAATAATGTAATAAAACTTAGTTTCCGAACTAACTTTTGACAAAAACAAGAAAAGAAGCTACTGTAATTATACCAAGTCCATTTGCCGAATTTTCTAATTTTTATAAAAGATATTTCTCCTCGCGTAAATACTTCAAAATATTCAAAAATATATTAATTATGTGTGAAAAATTCTCTTAACGCTTTTTCCTAAATTTTTTTCAAAAATCCTCTGATGATGCATTCGATGAAAATGATGTATTCTATCGGAAAATGATAATCGGAATGTCTGCTCACAGTACCAACACCGTCTCAAAGAACTGGTAATAACTTCTAGTATCTATCTATCTATAGCAGGTGTTGACACTACAGGATTTAGATGCAGATTTGGCGACAAATCATCAAACTTGCAGAATTTCTGGCGCCTTTACAAAAAAATTGTAAATTTCATAAAACTGAATTCTGTGGATAAAAACCTTAAAGCTAAAACAGTTTTTGTAAACTCTTATTAAAAATTCTTAAATTCGTCAGATTTGCACATTTAAGATCTTATACCTAATGCATTGCCATATCTGGCAGATTATAATAATGATAAATACCATGGTAGCGTAAAATAACGGCTTTCTAAAATTCGGTCGATTATAGGCGATGAACATTTATAATGTCAAAAACTTCTTTTGTTATAATAAGTACGATTTTGCATAGATAACTCTTGATCATTTAAGCGCGAAAAATCTCTTTTTCAGATTATTCGCATGTAGATCATCCATTCAAACACCTTCCCCCACCCGGAGGAAAAAAAACTAACTTGTGACTGAAATAAATGAAAAAATAAGTGAATTTTGAAAGAAATTTGCATTGTTTGATGAAGTGAATTTCACTTTTAAGACTTGAAAAGAATTTCAAAGCTTAAGAATACATTAGACATTAAATTCTAAGCAATTCAAAAATCGAAAACGCTCATTTCTTGATATCATAAAGTAGAAAAGCTATGTAGATGAAGGGGTATATCCAAAGACCTCACTGAAATTACTTCTAGCTTTCAAGGATTAAAAATGCAGTAATATGGGCAGAAAAAGCTAAGAATGATAGAAGCCATATAATTTTATCAAAGCAAGGTAATTCCCCCCCACTTTTTTTTTTTAAAGCTCAAAGGGGCGTTAGATTAAAACTCTCAAAACGGCATTCTTACAAACGCAACGCATGTTTTGTTTCATTGCAAGTGCGTGCGCTGCTTCATTGCAAACAAGGATCTAATATCAATGCAATAATGACAAAGATTAATGATAGTTGATCTCTTACGGTAAGATCTTTTACGGCAAAAGTAAGAAATATTTAATGATAACGAATTTTGTACATAGATAGGTAATTTTAGTCCAATTATATGTGAAAGTGATGTATTTTTCTGTGTAATGTAACATGAAAAATCCAGAGAGAGAAGTTATGCCGGAAAAGTAAGACTAAATCGGTAAGTCTGTTTAACATTGAATAAACGGGCGTCACAGTAATTTGGCGAGAAACTGGCAAAAGTCGCCAAACTTCGTGACATTTTGCTGCGGTCACCACACTGTACTAGCTGTAACCATAATTCGACCCTCATATTGTCTTCCAGTAATTTCAAGCAGCAGATAGTACTAGAAATAGCTCGGCCGCCGAGTGAAAACTATATAAAGCCGGTGGATGTCCGCCGAAAACATCGCGGACGAAAACGTCGCCGAGAAAACAACGCAAGGCGAAAGCGTCGTGATACAAAACATCGTCCGAAAAAAGGAAGCAAAGAGAAAACAACGCAGTTCTAAAACATCGTGGTCGAAAATATCGTGGTAAAAAATAAAGTACCTACAAATCATCGCATTGCAATAACATCGCACACATGTGTTTTCAGGTTTTAAAAGTTGTATATGCATGTTCGCATAATGATTTGGGAGGGCAAGAAGGAAGGAGGGATTCTTTTACTTCCATATTTCATATTTTTAAATGAACTAATAAATTTTTACTGAAAATTAAGAAGGATAGCATTTAAAAGTTGAAGATGAGTAGAAAATTAATTAAAATGCAACTTACAGAACTTAAAGGAATTTTAAATATACATAGTTAATTAACAAAGGTCAATAATTAATTAACCTTTTTTTATAAAGTTTTATTGATAATTTTTATGAAAAATACTTAGAAAAAGGAAGATAAATAACTGCATAAGTTTACCTCTATAAAAATTACTTTGTTAATTATCAAATTGTTTTCTTTCACATTTGTTAATCTGATATTGTTTAAATGAAAATTATACCTTGTTTTGTTTTCGTTTATTCTTAAAGTATCTTTAACATTTTAATGTTTTGAAAACCGCATGTGCGCGATTTTATCGTCATTTGATGATTTATAGGTACTTTATTTTTTATCACGATATTTTCGATGACGATGTTTTTAAACTGCAAATTTTTTGAACCACTTTATTTTCGACCATTATATTTTGTACTATGTTGTTTTCTCTTTGTTTTGTTTTCTCCCACGATGTTTTGTACCACGACTTTTTCGTCTTGCGTTGTTTTCCCCGCGATGTCTTCGGCTGTACTCGGCCAGTGAAAGCATCTGCTCTCAGTTCTTGTTAGCTCAGCGTGAGTTCCGAATATAACTTCGCTCTTTTAGCTGCGCTTTGCATTTTCTTATCTTTAACATTCATAGTACTTTGAAGAGTAACTATGACTATATTCCGTGATATTGTGAAGAGATGTACGACTATTTTTGTGGCTATAGCTCCACATCTCTGAAGTGTTTATTCTGATAAAATAAATTTTATTAACCTACTGTCGGGCTTGTGTGCATTCAATCTATTCCGAACTCGTGCAGGCAACACTGTGATATTCTTTCAATGCATATTTAAAATATATTACTGCGAAAAGATTTTAATTATGTTATCTTCGTCACCATGGAACTGTTTTAGAAGATATATTGTCGTTGCATAGTCTTTTACATACAAATAGTACCGGATATGAGATTCGTCCTACATCAGATACTTTTACTACTGGACAATTAAATCTTGAGACACATATTCTTCGGATATCCTCATGGGCGCAAGATGCACCCTATCGATAGGGACGTAGTCAAATTAAAATGAGCAATTGAAAGGACTAAATTAAAGTCTTAATTTTCTGTCATATTTTACAGCTTACGTACATATCAATATAATTTTAAATAGCCTAGCACCCAAAAACGGGGAAAAATTTAAGAAGCAATAATAATTAACACAAGTTGGGAAAAGGCATAAACCTAAATATATGCGTATAAACTATTCATAAAACATATTAACATGCCACGGCGCAGTACACGAAAACTTTACCATTCGTTTTTGGCAACTACTTTTGGGTTACGAAATCCCTTCTCATAATAATTAGGAACGCGTGCAGCAGACAACGAACTACGGAGAAAGTCGAATCTAATCTTGAACTTGGACAAGGCACGAGATGACTATCCATAGATCCAGTGCATTGTCACACCACTAACAGATCTTGTTTACCCAAACAACTTTCCCCTAAACAGTTGATAGAGAAATCCTTGAACGTTTCATGAGGATAAGTTATCTAACGGTGAATTGTTCATGCGTTTATCAAACAGAGTTGAATACACAACCTTAAACCTTTTTCCGGCTACGACCTTCGGCCACGTCTTCGGGGCATCAACCTCGCGTCGAGCTTTTCAAGGATGAAGGAAGAGGGAAAATAGCTGAAGAGGAAGCTGCGGAATACGGATGGAATTAAGCACTAGCGGTTCAAGGTGAAAGTTTCCCAGTCCATAATCAAGGACCGTGCAACAAAGGAACATTCACTATGTGTACATCGTTTGGAAAATACGAACTTCAGAAACAACGGTTAGCATTACAGTTAGGGTTTATCAACTACGCAGTTTTCTATTCGCGGGAATTCTCGCAAATATTCCAAGAAATTTTACTGGTTCTACAGAACAGCGGCATTAATTTAGAAAACTGATTGCATAGACTGCTATAAAATAATAATGATAATGATATTTATAACGATTACTTGGATATTTTTATCGATAAGTCTTTCTTAGACCTTTTTAATAAGCAGAAGTCTGTGAAATGCCATTCAATAAGAATGCACTAAATGTATATTGTAAAATGCTCTGCGCCCATCTGCCACGAATAATTACAGATCTTGTTCAATATCAAATGCAATTTATAAAGGACTGAATCGCTGCTTCCAATATATCTTTCTGTGGCATGGATTTCATAGATTGCAAGAATTCTTCTGTCCTTTATCTAGTGATTGCAGATGCAAGGAAATTCGTCTCCAGCAAAAAACCATATAATCAATGCCATTTACGAAATTTAGAATGATGTTTCTTTATTTGGTAACATGAGAAGTTAGGACGGGTTGCAGAATTCAATAATTTTACCCAGTGCTGAAATGCTAAAGCATGATTCCCAAGTAGTCTTCGATAATCAATTCCGTGAAAAACGTTTTCACTTCTTTCTGTGAAAGTTTAATTTTTTTTTCTCTTTAAGCCCAAAAGACACGTTAGTCCTGGATGGGATATTAGTCTCGAAACGGCATTTTGCGTCGAAACACATAAATGCGTTGTATCACTTTTCATACTGTTGTCACCAAATATTACTGCTCTATAATCTATTTAAATTGATTAAATAATGAAAAATTTACATAAGTGTATGTATATTTCTCGCATACTAAAAAAAGAACAGTACCTACAGCCATCCAGTTTTAAATAACATAGTCCTCTACCTGAACATATGCGCCTGGAATTACGAATTTTGAATTCCGAATTTGTTTCATTATCTATTTCATATTTTGTAAAACTTTAACGAATCTTTTATTAACTGGCAACAACGTACGGAATAAAACACTTTTATCTCGAGCGCGCGAGACTGTCTATCGGAAATTCTAAGGACATGCTGTTTTTGAATATTTTTGTGATTCTGCTGTTGAATCGAATTTTATGTGGCGTAAGCGCCAAGAACAGCAGATTGGTAAACTGCGAGCTCAGCGAGAGAGTAAAAAAAACCTTAACAAACCATTTTGGGCGACCGATAAAATCTGAAACCTTACAGATTTTTTTAAAGACTTAAAGCACCTTTATATGAATATACGTAATTCGATTATTTAAAAAGAAATAATATTAGAATAAAAAACGATTCAGAAATGAAAGCTTAGACTGCGACATTTATGTTTAATGATTTTGATGATATGAGTTTTGATCGAGAATCAAGATATGAAAGCCTATTAGAATTAACAGGTTCGCTGCCAACCACGAATTATCTCGTAGCTCGAAATTTGTGTTTAGGCGCCAGGTACGAGTTAATTCGTAGAACGTTTTTCTTTGACCTACGCAACACACGATCCAACTCATAGTATTTTCATGTTCTTTGACGTTATCTGGCTTTGGGGATTAGAGGGGGAAAATGACGCAATTCAAGAGATTTATTATAGTTAATATAAGTATTATATAAGTAATTATAATAAAGTAAATAACATAGGAATTGCAAAAAAAAATCAAGCGATTTATAATAATGTTTGTTAATAATAATTGTTGTAAGAATAATCAATCTTTGTTATAGGCAACAGCCTGCTACAAATTTACTTGTAGTTGGCGCTGTCATAAAACATTTTACGGCAAAACGACTAGGATTTAACTCGTATAATTAATAAAGCAATTAAAAATTATCTGAACTCAATATCTTTCCCAGAAATACATGTTTCGTATTTTTATTTTACAATTAATTAATTAAAATTTGTTGGCGTAGTTTAACCGTCAAAAGTTAATTTCTAGTTTTGTGCACTTTTTCTGTATTTTACAATTTTTAATGAAGATCGAGTTTTTATACATTTTTTTTCTTGCCAATTGAGAATTGAATTGACAGAATGAGAAACATATATCTAATGAAATACGTACAAGGAAGTCATGTGGTGTCGACATCAGCTATTTTAATAGTCTTTCTTAACAATTATTATTGTTATTATCAAAATTTTTCCGAATGTCGAAATTTTCTAAACGGAATTTTGAATTTCAAGAAATATATTAATTAATAATTCCAAAATTTCCAATATCCAGGAAAGAAAACGTTTAGAAAACCAGAATTTTCTAATAAACAGACGATAGCATTTTTAGCAGTAACAAGCATATTCCGTTTTCATTTTGAATAATTTTGTCATTATTATTCCCATCTTAAAAAGGTTTTCTTAGCAATTTATTATTACAAGCCTTATACAGGTCTTTATTATTTTAAAGAATCTCGAAAAGGAATTTTGAATCTCTAGAAATAAATTTATTACTAGTTCAGAATTTCTTGAAACTCGGGAAAGGCTAATGATCGTGAAACCAGTATTTTCTGTTTTCATTTTGAATAATGTTATTATTAGCTCGCACTCGTTAAAAGGACTTTACTCAAAACATAAACTATTCACTAGCGGACATTCACAAGACCGCCAGATGAGCTGCTACGGACAAAGCAAAACTTGTATGTTCTGTGTACACTAAAGTGACCACATTTTGAGACAAAGCGGGGCAAATGGGATGAAATGAGAATTATAATTTAGTTATAAAAGCATTTATCACACCGTACCATACAGTCTATTTTGGTTTTTTAATAAATGGAAATTCTCTGCTTAACTCGTTAATAAATTTGCATTCTCTTTTTTTACTCATCTTTTATTTTATGGGTAAATACCATAAATAAATAATTTACTACAAAGGCTAAAAAAGAGTAATAACTTTTACATTATTGACCATTACGCTGTGGTGACTACTGCCCTTCCTTCGTCAATCGAATAATGAGTCAAAAGTGAAATTTAAAACAACAAACCGCATTGATTAACGGCAGTCCGAATTTATCTTCATTAAGACGAGACCAACACGATATGATTTACGTCGATACAGACGAAAAAAAAAAGTTGTCCCAGAAGTATGAACTTTTCACAAACGTAACCTTCGACACCAGTTTGACAACTATTCTGCACATGCGCAAAATGGTATTAAGATTGAATATGCTTCGACAGCTATTTCGCACATGCGCAACTGCTTCCCTCTACAATGTGATGGCGTCACTTTTGCTTTGGCGAAGCTTTTCTTCTTAACAATACGTAGTCTTTGACGAGACGTAACGACAAAATTGAACACCACGGAGTCTAACTGGCTACATCGAATAATTTAGTTTACTCTGCATGCATTTTATTTTATTTATTTATTTATTTTGTTGTTGTTCATGTATTTTTTATTTCTTCCTATTCACTATAATAATTAATAAATAATAGGTAATATATTTTTACAGTACATTTAAAATAAGAAATGCAGATATTTTCCAAAAAGCGGGACATTTTTAAAAATCGGCGGGACGCGTGATACTTCTCCAAAAAGCGGAACTGTCCCGCCAAAATCGGGACGTGTGGTCACTTTAGTGTACACCTGAAAAGAAAATTGAGTATCGTATCTTACATTCTGGTACACAACTACTGCCACTTTTAACCAGTATATTGAAATTTGTAACAAAGTAACATTGCTTTGGTATCAAAAATAAGGTGTATTAACTAATACACCAACGCACAGAGGCAAAAATACAAATGAATCATCATGAAATTTCAGTTTTTAAATAATGTAAAGTTCAAGCCGATGCGATGAAAGTAATGGAGGCAGATCATATCTGGTTGGCTGGTCCTAAGTTTGCAGTAGTGATACGAAAAATGGATCAAATTCATTAAATTCATAATAACAGTGATTAATAGTATTTTCCGTTACATAATAGTTCAAAGTTCATTGAAAAAGTACTAAAGGCTCATAGTCGATGATATTTAATTGATAATAAATGAGAAACGTGAACTTATAGGCCGGACTTCATCGCAGCCAATGCTAAAGTGAAATAAAAGTAAATATGTACAAAGTCGACGTTTAGCATCACAAGTTCGGATGAGTATTTACATAGCGATAAGGATAAGTGCAAACCGCAGTTTGCATGTACAAACAATTAATTTACATTTGCGACAAACATAGTTTAGAAATCTAAGCTTATGTTTGAGAAATAATCTACGGCAGCTATGCCGTCTTCCAACTTATCCATTATGGATTTTGCTGATTTGAAGTTATTTAGGAATTCTTTTAAGGTGTATTTTGATCCATCCAAATAAGGAAAGTTCACTATCTTCGGGATCTTCTTGTGGTTTCTTTTGAAAAAAAGCTGAGTTGATTTCCGTATGATTTTGTTCACCATTTTTATGGAGTGAGGGGAATTCTTCATTATTGAAGCTAGATTTATTTTGATTCCCTGAATTTTGGACTTCTCTTTCATTTTTAGCTGCTTCTATAGCTTTTTTGATGTTTTTCGGGTGCTTGCTGCAACCCTTATAGGACGATATATGTCCTTCGCCGCAGAGGGCACACATTGCTGGTTTTCCATCCTCTTTCTTCTGAGGGCAAGTGTAAGTTTCATGAAATTTTAAGCACCTAGATTTGTAGTTACAATGATCCCGTGAAAGCCCATACCTCTGGCACTTATGGCACTGCACGAGCCCCAGTTTAGATCGGTAAGTCTCGATTGCGATTTCTAATCCTCTGAGTGTTTTAAATCTGTAAACTTTCTTTCCTTCTATGGATTTTTTAAAATCCACATGGAAGATAGGGAGGTTAACTAATTGACCATTTCTTACCGAGGTAAGCTGTCGAACTTTTAAAGCTGAAATATTTTTGCTGACTAACTCTTTCTGAATAAGTTCCGGTTTTGTGTTGTCTGGGAGTTCTTTAACAACTTCTTTGAGAGGTTTTTCAGAATTTAGCTTAAAGCTATGAAATTGCATGCCTATTGTTCGGAAATATTTTGTCATAAATCGATAGTGATCCATTTCGTAAAGTCGAATAATAAGGAATCCGCTTTTCATATTGCCGCGGTAATTAGTGATATTATTCTTTTCCATTTCATCTTTTATGGCTTCCTAGTTGCCTGTGAAGTCACCCAAAACTATGGGCGGGATGTTAACTTTTGGTTGATAAGGAGTTTGCGCCAGGATTTTCATCATCCATGCAGTCATCTTCTGCTAAATCAGCGAATTTATTAGATTGTTTAATTTCATTATGAGTTGAAGTTGTTGGTGGTCTTTTTCCTGAATTTCTTGGTAAAGTAAATCCATCACTGTCAGTAACGGCACGTTTCTTGCCAGTTTGATTTGCGTGTGATGTTGGGCGGGCCACTATCAACTGTGGTGTTAGAAGCTTTTATGCTCTCATTTGATTTTATCTTTGAAGAGATGATCTTGAGATTTTTGTAATTCTTCTAAGAGAATTTTTAAAGTGTTTAATTCGGTATCATAATCCTGTGCTTTTTTGGCGCGGATTAAATTATTCTTTTCAGAATCTTCATCGTGAATTTGCAAATTATTAAAGAACTTCGCCATTTTCATTGAGTTGATAATTCGGGAAACCGATTCAATTGTCTGAAATCCGTATTCCCTTAAAATTCAGCTCATTACCTTCCATGGTGCGTAAATTGGACAACCAAGCAAATACTTACTAGATACAAAAGTCAATATACTTACCATTGGTCAAGTTGAGCCTATAATCCATTGCGAAAAGCGCAGTAGCAACCTCGATGATCATAAAACACAGTTCAAACACTGAAAACTACAATTCTTTTAATTATTGGATGAAAAGAAAATGTATAAAAACGTTTCAATATGAATGAAATGAGTTCATTTTTTCTAAGCAACATCCAATTCGTAAATCTTTTTTTTTTTTTTTTTTTTTTTTGTTTGTTACCAAACTAAGAAACAAAAACTTTGGACACTTCAGGTTAATACGTAAGACGTCATGATTTAAATTTAATGTAATATAACAACTTTTTCTCAATATCAATAAAAGAATTAACATGGCAATAACATATTTTGTCAATTATTCTAACCCGAAACAAAAAAGTAGCTAACAGCAGTTATTTATTTAAAATGCTGACATTAACAAAACATTTTCGATTCGTAAAGACGTCACGTGAAATCGCGTGCTTTCTTCAACGTCAGAATATCACCTTATATAATAATAATATATCTAATGTTTGGAAACGTTATTTTTATTTCATATTTTGTAAAACTTAAGAATTTTCTATTAACGAACTTCACGATTTGAAAGCGAGCAGTGGCAACGCTTTTCGAAATAAGCAGATTTTTCTCGGAAAAATGAGGGCGAAAATAGCGTTTCCAGAGTTTTTAATTAATATCTCGGCTGATAAAAGTCGTACGAAGATAACAGTTGTCGAAATGGCTTTCCATGAATATTTAGAGTCCGGGGAGGAGGGTAATTCTTTCGAAACTCAACTCCCTGCCGTTCCGGAGGAGATAACACAATAAACAAACAAACAAACAGACAGAAGCGCACAGATTTTAATAGTATAAATCAGATATGGGCAAACTGCGTCTCGCGAGCTACTTGCGATCCTTTGGCATCTGATATACAACTTGTTTTGAATAAATAGAGTTTAATTTTTTAATACAAATGGAATTTGAAATAGAAATCATGCAGTGCCACGCTTCTTTATTAATCGCTAATTTAAATTCTGTTATTACGTGTGTAAAAATTTGATAGATTTCAAAGTGTCCACTGCTGGCTTATCGTCAGAGCATCAAATACCTAAAATTACAATTAATTCCATTCTGATGATTACTATTCCAGTTATGTTACTTATAAGGTATTTCTCCCGCCTTCTTCGCACGTCTTCGTGGTGTAGTGTTCTGAATGCTCGACGCGTAACCGAGAGGTCCGTGGTTCGATTCCCGGCGAAGGCGTTGCTCATTTTTCATGTCTCCTGCTTCGAAATAACCTAATGTCTCTACATACTTTTTGAACAGGTAATGTCATCGGAATACACTAATACGAAATTAATCTCAAACGCAATGCTAATATTTTCATTTAATTACACTCCCTAACATTTTTTCTCTCAAGTTAAGGCAGCATTTGCTTACTCCTGCGTGATCCAATTGTTCACAACAGGTATGATCCACCTGGAAGATTTGCTGTTCGTTCGTTACTACTTTTATTCAATCTTTGAATGGCGTGAGTAACTGCCGAAGAATCTGTCTCGTCTTGCAATCCATATAGAGCTCTTTAATCCGTGGAAGAACTTTACGAGGATTTTATTTTTGGTGAGTGAACATTGAGCCTCTTATTTGGTTGGGAGATTTGTATCCATTTTCTGCGGAGCTCCTTCAAAACTAATTTCCCATCCCTCAGCAAGCCAGGCATTTGTATGCAGTTGCTTCCCAGATTTCGCAACCATTCATAATAATATGCTTAATGAACACGCTTCCCACATGAAACTCTATCTTTCGTTATAATTCCTTGGTAGTCCCAGGCAGAGATCATAATTCATTTCACCAATGGTTGGGCATGCTGAAATATTTGGAGTCGTGGGAAGAATCACTGGTTTGCAACGATTTAAATTTTTATCGAAAATGTTTCATTCCCATTTTATCAAATATTGTTATACCAGATAGAGAGACCTTTCACCTTAATCATCAAATAATGTAATCATTAATAACGTCGCATCAAGCGATGAGGGATCAACAGAACACAAACGCCTCTCTCCTCCAATGTTTCTGTCAAAATCGGCATAATGATATTGGCCAAATCTTTTTGCTTGTGATATTTTCACGTGTTTTTCGATTCTTGTTTGATGACCTTCTTTCTTTCTACCTCGCACTAGTTTAGAGGCATTTTGCTGCCCGGCATATCTAAAATTTTTCACCCCTTAGTACTCCCGCTTAGCAGCCTCACAGGTTGCCCCGGCTCTGATGCCTTAAAGTTCTTTTCATACAGTTCTTTGTTGACATTTTTTGTATTCCTAATTTTCGATCAACATCGTGTACATCTTACACGTCCTTCATGAAACTTAGTAGCCAAACGAAATGTTGTGCAATGACCCACTGCTTGATCATTCCAAATTTCAGGAAATGTGAAATTTTGCTTTCGTAAACGTCTAAAGTCTGATCTTTAGGTTAGGATAGGATTCAAAGATTCGAATGATCTCAGTATGTTGGTCCTTATATAATAAATTACTTTTTAAGAAAATTTTTAAGGTAATAAATTACCTTAGAAATAAAATTACTTTTTAAGCAAAAGCCTAAACAAGATAATAGTTTATTTTAAAATAATATTCTTTCTCGAATAACAGTTTCCCTGCAGTGCGCGTTGACGTGTATCATTTAATTTATCCTTTCTAAAAGACATGAATTATTTGGGAAAGAATTTCTAAAAGACATGAATTATTATCATGAGTTATTTGGAGGGGGGAACTCAATTTTCTTTTAAATAATGATTTGTAATTTACTCAATTTTTTTTGGAAGGGGGGGATAACTGTAGACCAATGAACATGCATCCGATTCATTTTACTTCTACTAAAATAAAACAACAATAATTGTAAGAGGAGAGGCATAAAAGAAATCAGAAGAAAATATTTGGTTTCTCTATAAGGTATTTCTCCCGCCTTCTTCGCATGCCTTCGTGGTGTAGTGGTCTGCATGCTCGACGCGTAACCGAGAGGTCCGTGGTTCGATTCCCGGCGAAGGCGTTGCTCATTTTTCATGTCTCCTGCTTCGTTATAACCTAATGTCTCTACATCTCTAGCTGAAGAAAAAACACTCACTCGCCCAGTACAAGAGTTACAAATTTTTATTTTCTTGGAACTTAACTTTTCTAAACACAAAACAGTAGATATAAGATGTATTTATTCATATTTGTACCTAATCATGTTAACCACATACTCAAAAATTTACTTCAAAAGTTTCTTTATATTCAAAACCCGTTTCGTTATTTTTTAACGATATAAATTTGGACTTATGGCTCTCGAACGTTCATAAAATCTATCATGCGGCTCCCATCGTCTTAAAGTTTGGCCATCGCTGGTATAAATTATTATTTCAAGAATTCCCAAATCTCGAGGAAGGAAATTGTTAAGGAAAATGAAGAAAAGGAAGGCAATTTTTTTTTAAATTACTAACCTCGGGGTTTTCCTTTAAATTTCCAGCAGTTCCAGAGATCTTGGCATTGTCTGAGCATACCTATGTGCTTCCTTCCAGATTCATCGGCAATCAGTTCAAAACTTTTATTCTTCTAGGTGACATTCTCAACACGTCAACGATAGCCTTGTACTGTCTTTCCGAAGTGAGAAATTTCATTCAATGTTTTATGTTACAAAGGAAATTAAACATTTGTTAAGTCTCAACAGTTGTTTCCTTTCCGCAATTCATTTGGTTATTAACCATTTCTGTTTCATTGACTGTCCTTAGTTACTTTTAAACTAGCTTTCCAACGGACTTTATATCAGTTATATGTCACTGCACTTCAAAACGTGTATGTATGTGAAAATTTCCTTTATTATCCTGATTGTTTCTCCATGGACATGGGTAATAAAAGATAAAATTAAAATATTGTCGTTAGAAAAGAAGTTTGCGAAAGGAAATCACAAACTAGAAATATCAGACAAAAATTTTACTAATATAATAATCTCATTTTTTTTTAAATTCAAATTGAATTCTAGAATATTTTACCATTTGCGATTTATATAGATAACCTTCAAGCAAACGATGCACCACTTATTTTTCAGAAGTAAATATTTGCTTATGAAATTTTGCGATAATGTTTTAAAAAAAAAAGAGACAAACTGTGATACTGAGTAGTAAACAACTTAACGATAACTCTGATGTATTATCAAAAAGCTGGTTAAAATGAGCTGAGTATGGTGCATGTGGGAAGGGGGAGACATTAATGGCAGGATTCTAAAATTACGGACAGCTAACTTACTTAGACCAATTATATATTTACTATAACACTAATATGAATGTTTTCTTTTTTCGTATTTGTTTTTTATTAAGGAGAGGCGGCACCCTTCCAACGTTTTCGTTACGTTTCCAATTTTATGGTGTAAACTGTAGTTTTATTATATTTTAGCAATACATTACCACAATCATTTTTTTTTCTTTTAAAGGGAGCGGCGTAGGAATAATATATATACACATATATTATTCCTCCTAATTCATATATTCATTCAAATAAATTTAACATTATTTTAAAAATTCCTTTTTCTAAAGTTTGATACTACGTTTTTAAATATTAATATTTTTAACCTATTCTCTTTCTGCTTTCTGTGGAAAATACTAAAAGAAATTCTGCACGGAATTTCGAATGCTTTGTTTATTATAAGATTTAATAAAAAAAATATTTTGCTGTCATGCATAATTTAAAAACGACAGAATTTTATTGGTTTTTAGTTTGAACATATATTTTCCTTAAACAATTACAAACGTGAAAGTTAATTTTATGCAATACTTTACCAATTACAAAATTATAAACATAAGCTAAAAATTTAAAACTTTTATTTCAATATTTTTTTAAAGAACTTAACATTTTAAAACATGAATGCCAACAAAAAAGTGAATGCGATTAAAAATTAATAAAGTTTTCATTTGGAAAAAAATTACGTTTAACAGAAAAAATTCCTAAATTTCCTGCAGCATTTTATCAAACAGATCACTCAAAATCTAAAATAATTCAAAATACACTTGAAATATTTCAAACATCTAACTTAAAAACAAAAAAATCCTATAATAGTTTTTTAAAAATGACTTGAAAAAGTGAAATGTAAGTAAAATTGTGTTATGATGCATCAGGTTATATCATTTGCAATTTTCAGCAGCATGAAATAAAATAGATCATCCTTCTCTAAAATGATTAATTAGCATTTCAGACGATTTTGGACTTATCTTTGGTCATCTTAGAGTCATGTTCACT